>JAAEAF010013782.1:0-63901 GCA_011037195.1 Triatoma infestans | reverse complement strand
GTGATGGATGCAAAAAATTATATCTATTTTATTTAAAGAAAATAATCAAAATTATGAGAAAATGCAAGCTCGTTCGCAAAAAGTGTAACCCAGGTAGAAGAGTACAGTTACTGGGAGAGTTCATGAACCTTGATAGCATTGTCCTACCCCTTCTTCTCACAGGGGAGGATTTGAACGAACAATTAGAAGACATTCCTTCAATATAGTTTGTTGTTCACACCGAAGCAGAACACATCAGGACTATGCCAGTTATAAGTTAAAATATAAGAGTTTAGCATTTAATCTAGATAAATAATATTTATACATAATCGAATACGTATTGCGGGCGGGTGTTGGTACAGTGGTTATGAGCATGGACTTGTAATGGGGAGGACACCAGTTCGAGTCCCGTGTATAACTGCTAAATTTTTTATTTGTTCAAAAATCTGGTGTGAAACACACACACAACTTTCTCTTACTCCAGTTCTCCAAATTATAATTGACAAATTTTATAGTTTGTGTACCAAATTCAATGAAATTCGTCGAAAACTGAAAAAACTGTTCAGTAAAAGCGCACTTCCGGTTTGCTAATTTTCTTCAAACTCAGAATTTTGGCCATCTATTGATTTCTAATTAATTTTGTTTGGATGATAGAATTGTATAATCAACTATGATAGTACTTTAGAGAAAAACATAACCCCACCCCTCCCTTAACAGTGCCCTTAATTGAATTTCCTCAGAGAAAAGTTTTAAATAAAAGTTATAGATCTTTGTATGTTTAGTTTATATAAGAACTTCAAGAAAATCGTCGGAGCCATTTCTGAGAAAATTGCGAAAACTTGGAAAAAATCATTTATTAAAGTGGTAATGTAAACGCACTTCCGGTTATCCGATTTTTTCAATTTCGGAATTTTAACAACATATATGAAAACCTAACCCCACCCCCTCCCCCAAAAGTGCCCGTAAATGAATTTTTTCAGAGAAATATTCCAAATAAAACTTGTAGCACTTTGTACGTGTAGTTTATATAATAAGTTTAAAGAAAATCGTAGGAGCCATTTTTGAGAAAATCGCAAAAAAGTAACAAAAAAAAAAACTAGTAAAGTGGTACTTCCAGTTGAGGAATTTTGGCAGATAACGTACTGTCAGATCCAATGGTGATATTTAAATGGAATATCAAGTTTCAACTTTCTACGATTTTTCGTTTCTATGCTGTTCGCATACATGCATACATACACACACACACACACACACACAGACCATTTGCTAAAAACCACTTTTTTGGACTCCGGGGGCCTCAAAACGGATATTTCCGGTGAAAACTGGATATCGAAAATTTGACACGATTACAATACTTCTTCTTACTATGAGTAAGAGAAAGTAAAAATCTTATTAGTAAAGTAGGCGCTTCCGCCACCGTCCATGACACCTAATTCGGTAGTTGGACGTTAAGCCTACCTGAAAAAATAGGCATTACTTTACTAATTGAATACTTATTCAAATTTCATACATCAATCCACAACTTCTGTAATTATTACTTCTGAACGTTAAAAAAAAAAACAAAGTTTTACACAGTTGAACTGATTTTAATTTTTCTTAATATAAATATTGAAACTTAATCATAAACTTTAATATTAAGACAAACTAGCAGAAAAAACACCTACGGGTAAAAAAAAAAATTACGCCAAAACTTTATTAGTAATCTTCAACAACAAGTAAAATATTAAAAACAACTAATGTAAGCAGTTTTTATAAGGAGCTCACAGTGAGTGGAAAAAAATAGTTAATGGTTTAGATTATAATTATTGCATGTGTAGGTAGAGATATGGCGACCACAAAGGTGAAACTAGGAAACCCGTTAGATGAACAAATTTAAATAATCTCCTCACTTCACCGCGATTATAAACTTTTACATACAAAACAAGAAAAAAAAAAAATATTGCTCCCAGCTAATTAGAGGTTATATTCAAATGACGTCACTATAATGAAGCTCGCTCTACCAGCTGAATTTCTAATTTATTTTTCAATTCTGTACAACACAGAGAGAGAGAGAGAGAGTGATTGGTTAGATCACCCGTAGAAGAATAGATATGCACAAAAGCAGTGTTACAATATATAGACAGCTTTGATAATCAAGTGACTTTTTTAAAACAGTTAATTGCTTTTGAAACCTCGTAAATTGAATATGTCATTCAGGCTGAAATATAAAAAATGGTTAACCTCTTTATTTTATTTATGTATTTTTATTAAAAGATTCAATTACCATGATCTATAATGTAATCATATCCTTTTTGTTTGAATATTGAAAGTGTCATACTGACATTTTTGGGTCTAATATTATCAACTGCCCAATCTGGAAGACCTTCACAGTAATTTAGGCTGACATTTGTTTGGCATATATTTTTCTTGGATTTTTTAACTTTTTTTTTAATAATTAAACTGTGCAAAGTGAAATAAAATACTGGCAAATAAAATACCTATGAGACCTATGAAACATCTATATGAAAGCATGAATTATATGTAGATCCATGTGGCTTCTGTGACTAGTTAGTGGTTCTTTTAAACATAATTCTTTTTTAAGAACTATCTTAGACTTTGTTATGGTTTAGCCTTTAAACAGATCTCCCAACTCAATGTACCATAGGAGCTCAGATGAGATTTCATTACAAATGATTCAATATGACATTAAAAAAAAAAATTACGCCAAACTTAATTAGTAATCTTCAACAAGTAAAATATTAAAAACAACTAATGTAAGCACTTTTTACAAGTTGCTTACTAAGAAGGAGCTCACGGTGGGTGGAAAAAAGGATACTTAATATCTATACTTAATAACTTTCGTATAGAAGGATAATGAGTTCTTTACTACCGGAAGTTCCTTTCAAGTGTTTTACTTCCTATTTCTTTCTTAACAAGTAGTATTTTCCATTCTATCAAATTTTCGAATTTGAGATTTCATCAAAAACGTATGATGTTGTCCTGTGAATATTGGTATTTTCATAGGTGCCCGAAGGCGAGAACCCAAGCCAATGTGTCTCCTATCCCCCTCATCCACCTTCCCCAAAACAGAAGAACCTTCCCCAGCTGTCTACAAGTTTGACTGCATTAAGTGCAGTCCAACTCTCCCGAGCATTCCCTTAAGAGTGTTGCTCTCCCGAATATGCGGAACCCAGCATTGGTGAAACCGGTGACACTGATCCAGGTAGTGTTACAGAGTTTCCCTGACCCCTTCGTCAAAATTCTGACAACAAGAACTAGAAATCCTGGTTATTTTATGAAAATGAATTTTCCGAAACCCCAGTCAATACGATCTCAATTATATCCTATTCAGGGATGTCTTCTCTATCTTTTACCCATTTATAAATAAATCTTTTAGCCTGGATACACTCCGCCGTGTTCTTCCAGTGCTTCTCCAGTTTCTTTTTCCTCCATTGTTTGAATTTCATGAAATCACCAAAATTGCTTAGGGACGTCTTCTGCTTGCTCGGAACCACAAAATAGTAATGTTTTGCGACCCACCTTAGCCAACTCGTCCGCCGTCTCATACCCGCACATCAGGGTACCCAGAAGAGCTCTACTCTGCTCTTGTAAGCGAAGTCTTCCCCTACATTCACCCACAAAGATAGAGCTCCAGCAAGGCTTAATTAGAATCACGCTCTGAATATAGAAAAAAAAGATTTTTTTTTTTATTTTTGGCAAATTGTCTGTTTGATACAAAATATTTCAAAAAACAAAAATTCACAGGTATCTGATGATATTAGTTAAGTTTCTGGCAAAATCCGTCAACTGGAAAATGCAACTTAATGTATTTATTTATTTATTTTCAGTTTTTACGCAAGTTTTCCCTCATTCGATTCACTGAATCAATCTACATCGATTTTCGCGCATAAAAACCATTCCAATAATTTTCTATATACTTTTTTATACTTGGAACGCTCTCACTTCATGTTATCACTTAAATATATTTTTTTTTCAATTTATTTGAATAATTTAAAAAAAATGTTTGAGGTTTTTCTTGGAATCACTGTGCCTTTAGACTTAATGTAAATTTTTGTTAAAAGTTTCATCGGGAATAATTAATAAAAACGCTGCCAGATAGTCTCTAATGTAATCCACTACTGATAGCTACTTGTCCTAAAACCAAAATAAATTTAAAACCAAAAGGATAAAAGGATTTAAAAAGAATAAAAATGAAAGGAATTTTTATTTCCACTTTCGTAAAAAAAAAACAAAAAATTATTACGAATATAAAAGAATATTAAAAATAATTTATTATATGAAACTAGCTATAATTTAAAAGTAAATGTAAAATATAACGACATATATAGTTTTTAATAAGATATGCAAATTTGAAGACAACTCTATATATTTTTTATAGTGACAAAAACTTATATATATACTTTATTTATAAATCTAGTTTTTATTCATTTTTAATTTATATTATTTATATTTATTTTTATTTATATGATCGATAATAATAAAAGTAATATGCATATTTGTTTAACAACATGTTCATGATAAGATTGAATTATTGGTTATTTAAATCAAAACAAGTTTATTTTTATTTTCTTATTTTTATATTAATTAATATATTGTAACGTTTTTCCCTATAAACTAGCTACTGTAACTAGTTTTAAGTGGGTTCGTATAGATAAACTACTCTAAACTACAATAAAGAAAACATCAATTTATTGTTATACACAATCACTTTGTTCACTTTTTATACACCTTCCACAAACGTACACTTCGTTTGTAATTAGAAAAACTCTCCCAACTCTCTGCGGTCCCACTATTTATACCGGTGGAGAATCTTCTCAATCCTTCCAGAGAGAACTAGAGCGCATCGCCGGCGCTTCTTAGCGGCCACTAAGAGAACTTGAGGTTCCTACTGCCTCTCCTAGATGGCACCACTGCCTGCGTTACAATATATATAATATACTTATGGATGGGGCCGGGTGTTAGTGTAGTGGTTATGAGCATGGACTTGTAACTGGGAGGACTCCAGTTCGAGTCCCGCCTATAACTGCTAAATTTTATATTTGTTTAAAAAAATGTGAATAGTAAAGTAGGTGCTTCCGCCCCCGTACACGACACCTAATTTGGTAGTTGGATGTTAAGCCCGCCTGAATAAATATATAGAGAAAATTAACGTTTTAATTGTTTAAAATTAATTGATCGATGTTTAGAAAACTTAGTGAAATAAACAAATAAAGTGAGAAGCACTAACATGAATTTCTAATACTAAAATTATATTATACGTAGTTCGGACAATTTTTTTTTAAACTTGCAATGTTTACTGAACGTTTTAGTTGTGTTTAAATTATATTATAAAGCTGGTGGGAGATTATACTGGTTTATCTGATAACGCGCCCTCTCTCACAGCCTTATTTAGCTATGAAATATTTTAGTGTGAAATAATTTTTTTTCCACACTGAAGTATTCCTCCAGGATTAACTACATGTTCCATCTGAGATATTACATGTAATAGAAGATTATATATATGTTTAAGGTATAAATTTGAACAGTATTGGGATTCGTGTGAAATATAAAAAGAAGAAAACAAAGAAAAATAATAATAATGAAATAAAATCAATAAAATGAAACAACAATATGAAAATATAAACCTATAAACAAAAGAAATGAAGAAATATCCTAAGTGTTAATTAAACCAAACAGAAACGAAGAAATGTCCTAAGTATTATATGTCAGTGTAAATCGATGGCTTCAGCGAATGAGCCGGATTGGAGGAAATATATGGAGAGAAGAGACTTTTCAGAAGGCGGCCAAAGTCCTCCAAAAGTCAATATATGTTTAATTAATTAATTTTTTTTTTTATATATAAGGTCACCTGTCTTGGTTGCTTTAAACGAAACTTAAAGAAAATACCAAATTTGAACTTTTTGTGATATTTCCCTTTTATTTGAGTTCTGTTGGCCACAAATACACAAACAAACAGAGAATAATAATTTCAAAAAAAAAAAACTATACTTTAATACTCAGAATACGTCAAAAACATGAATCCGATTAAAACTCAATATGGAAAATTTGACACGATTGTATTACTTCTTTCTTATTATGGATAAGAATGATATAATGCATCAGAGACATTTTCCGTGGTAGCCTGCTTCATTTTGCTTTACATCATACAGCTTTACACACTGACTCGCGTTCTCTGCCACAGCCTTATTGAGTCAGTGTGTAAACTGAATTTGCTCTGTGCAAGTCTGTGTTGTCACACTGTCTGAAAAACGCATCCTGAAGATGGGCGAACGCCCGAAACCGGTCGATGACCACAAAATGAAGCAGGCTACCACGGAAAATGTCTCTGATGCTTTCCAGCTCTGCGGAACTAACAATGAAATAATGCTTGATTATTGAAGACTAAACATAGGACCTATATAGTAGAAGCAGTTATTATAGGACCAGGTCCGCCAAATTGTATGACGTGTTGCGTTGAAATGATCTTGACCTTGGGATTTTATTTAGATTAAAAAAATTATATGGTTGCTTACCACTTCCTGTTTATTAGCTAGGATGTAAAGCCCCATGAAGGTCGTCTCCAAAGAGTACCTACCCATGCCTATCGTATCCAAGTTATCTAGTCACAAATTAGAAATACATCTTACTTTTCTTTCATATTCCTCCATATGAATTTAAACATCCCATTAAACTTTGTAGCTGCACAAATCTGAAAATTCCTATTTTCTTTCGAAAGTCTTGTTTCCAAAAAAATTGTAGCGAAAGACAAATTTGTTCTTAACTGTGGGAAAGTCATGAATTTCCGGTTCGAAACTTTATCAAGTTCTCAATATTTCTTCTTACAATAATATAAAAATTTAAAATATTCAAATTAAAATAATTAGATTATAGAAAAGAAATTTTAAACGGATTTTTTTAAAAAAAATTATATATGATTTTTAAACCATAACAATAGAAATCTATAAATAACAGAAATATCCAATAAATTAAGAAGTTGTTTTATAGAATTAGGTCATAACATTAAATATTATAAAATAGTCAGATGTTTACAGTATTTTGCTGACATTTACAGATTTGATCAGAATAAATACAACATACTGTTTATGTATATAAAAACGCGATTTTTTTTTTCAAGGTTATATATGTTATATTTACATAAATAAACGGTCATTTTTGTTATATAAAAGAAATATGTATGTGTATATATATATATTAATAAAGTGAATCACAGTTATGTACCTAAAATATGATAGAAGTGTTTGAAAAAAACAAATTTCGCTATTGGTTTACTTAGTTAAGAGGTCAAAAGAGTCTTAAATAAAATGAAAAATAGTACTTTATAGAGTTTCCTTTAAAGAAAATAAATCGCGAAGTTTTCTTTTTTTTATCGTGTTTTATTAAGTTATGATTACTACTCAAATTGAAAACATTAAAAGAAAAGAGGCTTTTAACTTTGAGGTGTCTGTAGGTTTTTTTTTTTATTTCAACTACAAACAATGTAAATAAAACTAGGTAATTTAAAATTTAAAGTAGATATTTAAAAAAATATAGAAATTTATGTAACCACTATAATAACGGAGTGAATAGTATAAATTAAGACGGTTACATACCGCACCTCAACAGAGTGAGAACGTCCATGAAGGAGCGGAGAAGGTGTTATATTCTGGGCATTGAAGAATGGAAGAACTTCAGTGGGGAAGGTCATAGTACAACCAACTCAAGGTCGAGGTCGCCCAGTTCGACAGTCAAACTGCTTTGTGTATTGTATGATTTCACTTTTAGTGACCTGTTCTCGCTATTCTACTAGTATATTCAAATTTTATTATTAAGCTATTAGGTTTGTTATTTGTTGTTTTTTTTTTAAATTATATCTTTTAATTCTGCTAAGATTTTATTTTTAAAAAATTCTTAGTTTCCTTTCTTTTATATGATTTTTATTTTTAATAAAAAATTGTTTCTTTCACATACTGTTGAAAAAGGAAGTACGTGCTGAATGAAGTTTAAAATAATTCACTTACACGTTGAATATTAATTACTTTCTCTTACTCTTAGTAAGAGGAAGATATTGTAATAGTGTCAAATTTTCGATATCGGGTTTTCACCGGAAATATCCGTTCTGAAGTCACCCTGAGCCCCAAAAAAGTGGTTTTTAGCAAATAAATTCTGTGTGTATGTATGTGAAGAGCAAAGCTCAAAAATCGAAAAACCATAGAAAGTTCAAACTTGATATTCCGTTTAGGTATCACCATGGAATCTATCAGTACGTTATCTGTCAAAATTCCTCAGCCGGAAGTTCCACTTTACTAGTTAATTTTTTTTACTTTTTTGCGCTTTTCTCAAAAATGACTCAATGATTTTCTTGAAACTTGCTACATCAACTACACATACAAAGAGTTACAACTTTTATTTGAAAAATTTCCGGGAAAATTCATGTAAGGGCACTTTGGGGGGAGTGGTGGGGTTACGGTTTCCTCCTATAGTGCTATTTCAGTTTATTAGACAATTCTGTCACTCTATCGAAATAATGTGAATTAGAATTAAAGATATTGTTGAAATTTCGAGTTTGAAAAAAATCGGATAACAGGAAGTGCGTTTACTTTACCACTTTATTAAATGATTTTTTTCACTTTTTCGCGATTTTCTCAAAAATGGCACCGGCGATTTTCTTGAAACTTCGTGTATAAACTAAACATACAAAGATCTACAACTTTATTTAAAACATTTCTCTGGAAAAATTCATATAAGGGCATTTTTAGGGGTGGGGTGGGGGTTATGTTTTTCTCTAAATTGCTATCAAAGTTGATTATACAATTCTATCATCCAAACAAAATTAATTAGATATAAATAGATGGCCAAAATTCCGAGATTCAAGAAAATTAGTAAACCGGAAGTGCGCTTTTACTGAACAGTTTTTTTAGGTTTCGATGAATTTCATTAAATTTGGTACATAAAGTATAAAATTTGTCAATTATAATTTTGAGAACTGGCGTAAGAGAAAGTTGTGTGAGTGTTTCGCACCAGATTTTTTTTTTTCTTCAACTACATTCTTAATTTATATGAATATAAGTAGATATAACGGTGCAAATAAATACTATAAGAGAAGTACTTGAATTCAAATCAAATACTCCCCCCTCACCCTGTAACCTGCTCTCTTTGGTATAACCTCCACCACTTTGTTGCTAACTGGGTATTTCTGTTTGGTATACATTCATATTTTCACGTTTTGCAACTAGATGTCGGGCTAGTTACACTTAAATAATATTACTTTTTCTGCAATCGTTGAATAATGTGACGATTATTACACTAAATTTAGTGAAGAAAATTCAATTTTTACACTAAAATGAGTTACACACTACTTTCTCTCACTAGTGTATAAAAAAAACATTATTCAATTCTAATAAGCCCGATATCTCGTGCCAATACGCGAAAACAAGATCAAAACAAATCCCAGATACAGTAGTTTTGATTATACCCCAAACGGAACAGGCTAGAGAGAGAGAGAGAGAGAGAGAGAGAGACTTGACTTGAATTGAAATACATTCTCAGTATTTGTTCTTTTCTCTTTTGCTCATCTTTGCAAGATTTTTTCCCATTTTACTGGAATTTCCTCAATTTAGTTCGACAACTAAGCGGTGAAATCTCAATGGCTAATATGCTCCGCCCATTGCTAAATCTTTCTAGTAGTTCTGACGTAATTTAGCACAACCCATAGGTATCACAATAAAGTTGTCGAGCTATTCTTTCCATTAAAATGTCACAGTTGCTACCTTATTGTAAAATAGCTATTTAGGCTTCTGCGGTCAATCTCATGCAAATCACTTAGTTTACGGGTGGAGGCAGCGTCACTGGTTTATTATAAACCGACTTTTCGCCCATATTGCAATAGGTTTCTTCAGTGTATTGTCGCCTTGAATTATAACGAATTAGTAAGACCGTAAGAGAGGCAGTAGAGATTGAAAAAGAGGAACACGGTTTAAATAGAAATAATGGACTCCGTCTGAGCTGAACATGGGTACCTTTGCTCTGGGAAAGAAGTGGAAAAATTATTAACGGTTTTCCGAAGTAAACAAGGCTATAACTTTGGCAGAAGGACTGCAGGAATGGGGACTTAGATCTCGTCATTCGTCGGCCAAAGATATGTATGGTCGAAATATCGGTTTATAACAAACCACTGACGCGAATCTCAATCCGAAAACTTAAAGTGTTTTGCATCTGGTTATGAAATTTCGGGTAAGTTTATATCTAAGCTTATATAAAACGATTTGTTTAATTAATTATACCACTTTAAGGAAAATCTTTGGAGCTGATTTCGAGAATTACGTAAGAACTGAAGCAAAAAATCACTATCTAAAATTACAAATTCGACTAACAAGCATTTTTCAGACAAGGAATTTTCACACTTACAAAATTCACATGGTAGAACGGGACGTTACATGGAATTGGCAGTTTAGAGAAAAGTCTTTTCGTCATCTCTTCATCAGAATCTTAAATGAATTTTACCGGAAAATGAAATAAAAATGGTAAACCTTTATATATTTTTTTTTAATATACAAGTTTCAAGAAAATCGTTGGAACAATAATCGATAAAAATCATTTAAAAGTGAAATTGTGAATTCACTAAAATGTATTCCCGATTAATCGATTTTCCAGGAGAAATGCATTCGATACCCTGGACGTCTATTTTTGTATATCATGTTTGAACATTTTATGATTTTTTTTTTTGTCTTTTGTATTATACTGATCACACAAAATTACAAATCAATTTCTATCGAAACCATTTTTTTTTTTCGAACTCTAGGGTTATTTTCGATTGATCACTTCCCTCCTTTTTACATTCCATTAAGTTGATCAGTTAAAATGGTTGAAAAAAGTTTTGAAGTGTACAATCTTAGATAAAAAGAAACAGAACCCATTGATAACTTTGAAACAAACCTTTTGACACTGATACATCTCTTTTAAACGAAATTCCCACACCACTTATTTATTTAAACGCACTTGCCTTCTTTATTTAAACATAACTAAATCGAACAAAACTGTTTTTAATTATAACTATTAATATATATGCATGGTATTCAGTTCAAATTGATATAAACATAATTCGGTTTGTCTTTTAGAATTTTCTTTTAATGCCAATTTTTACGAGCCATTCTATCCGTTGAGACAAATTAAAATATTGCTGTTTTTTGTCGTCTATAAATTTCTGCTTCTCATTTAAAGTTGCTATTCAAAATTCCTTTAAACTTAGCATGCATTCGCTTAAATCTAAATTGAAATAATAGTCACATAGTCTATTAAAAAATTAAGTTTAATTAAGTCTGCCGCTAGACGGCAGTATTCATAAAATTACATATCTTCTTTTAAATTGACTTCAGAAAATAGAATGGAATAAAATATATTAATCATCATCATTTATCAATTATCATTGAGATAAATTTATTAATCGTCTTGTAAACCTTTAAAAAAGTGGACTTACAACAATTTGCTATCAAAATCATGGCTAGCCAGTAAATATTAATAACAACCATTTTTTTTTTACAAATTAAAAAAAAAAATATATGAACGAAATAAAAACAAATTATTTTTTTATCAGTTTCCATATAAGGAATTGTGTTAGAATGAGTATGACTCATTCAATACTATGTTTTCAAATACTAAAATGGATTATTGTTAAGAGTTGAAGAAGAGTTAATTATTGGGCACAAATTAGGAAAGAGGTGTGTTCATAATTTATGCATTTGTTATTCAAATTATTTGAAACAAAATATAATTAAATAAGTCATTGTTCTTTAAAAATATCTGTTGCTTGTTTACAACGATGAATTTGTAACCAAACGAAATTGGTTTGATTCTTTTATTTATGTAAATTTTATTGATCGATTTTAATATCTGTTAGCAATTTAAATTATATTTTTTTTTTTTTAATTAAGAAATTCACAAGTATACAGACAGTATAATAAGTGAATATGATGATGTAACACAAAAGGGCTTGAAAGTCTAGTTAGGAAATGGTCCGGGTCCTGGAAGGGTTGTGTGGGATAGAAAGAGAAGAGTTTTTGGAGGGTTAGAATGGTTGGATATGAAGTCATGGAATTTTTTGTAACGGGCTTTTATTAGCAGATGGACAAAAGAATTTTGAGGTCAGTGTGAAGGGTTACGTTGGAAACATAGAACGGGGCATTGGCAATTCTTCTGAGGGTTTTGGATTGAAAAACTTGAATGCGATAGGAATTGGAATGCTTGGTTGAACCCCACTCCGCGCATCCGTATGTCCAGAAGGGCTATATAATAGTGTTGTAGATAAGTCTTTTGTTTTCAAGGGAAAGTTTAGAGCGTCGGTCAAATAGTCTCGAGAGAAGTTTGTAACGTCTATTTAGTTCAAGGCTTTTTAATCGTGTATGCGGATTCCAATGAGTCTTTTGTCTATATAAGCCTTAAGTATCAGACTTTGTCTACTGCCAGTATTATGGTCCCATGAAGGAGGATGGGCGGGAGAGTAGCGCGACGAAGGGTGAAGGATATGCATTTTAGTGGGATTGACCTTTAATCTCCACCTGAAAGCCAGCCTTGTAGAGAGATGATATGGGATTTAGGGCACGGGATGCGAAAACAGGTTTGGGATTTGGAGCAATAACACAAGCAATTTAAATTACAAAAAAATTTTAGCATAGTGCCTTAATATTAATTTTCAAATGTAAATTCACGTACATCAGTTCGAATTTAAAGCCATACTCTCCTATTCAGCAGTACCCTCACATTTGTAGACATCAACTCTTCCTCCCTTGAGCAAAAATATTAAAAGTGCGAGTGCTTTCCTGGGCGCTTGGGAGTAGCATACCGTCTAGAAGTGTGAGCTAAGAGGTACCCTACCCCAAGCATGTTACATAATCCTTAAATTCTATCTGACCTATCGCTTGTTCAAAGTTGCAGATCATCTTTGTCTAATTCCCATATTATATCTGCTAGAGTTCTCCCAAGGAAGTATTCTGGGGCCTCTGATTTATTCCATTTATATGACTGATATGAGACAACTATACCCATTACCATTCTCTCATTCACTGATCATCCTGCACGTTCTTCGGGCATCAATCCTGTATAATCTATGGACAGCTAAAGAGGCGTGTTAGAGCTCTGATTCGCCTCCAACTTCTCTGCAACAACTCTGCTCAGAAGATTGGGATGCCTTTCGAGAATAGAGTGATTGCAACAATGCATCGCCTTCAGGGACCCTTAGTATTGCCCGAGGAGGCAATACCAAATACCAGGAGATGTGATAATTTTTTCGTTTTTTTCCATTTTTATTTTTTACATCAATCCAAATCAAGAGATAATGTAAAAAAATTGACACTACAATATATTATTTAGCTAGCGAAATGTATTAAAAATAGATTGTAGCAATAAATCTTATTTATTAATGAAAAAAACTAAGTGACCCATTCTTTTTGTGGCTGAATGTATGTGGGTGTTGAGCGTGTGTGTGTGCATTTATAAGTCGTTAGGCAATTTCTTTCCTAATTAAATTTTGCTTTTGCTATCATAGCAAGCCAGTGTTATAGTTCTAGACAGTAAAAAATAAGTAACCATATTAAGTCAATGACGTCATAACCAAAGAAGAAATCTAAATCAAAATTTTAAGTATGGCTTAAATATTTATTATGGGGAAACTGCGCAGGAGGAAAGTTGGTAGCGTAGAGACAGGGTTATCAGAAAATGGGGTTAAGAAGATGATGAAAAGTGTAGAGTGGGTCTTGGTTTGGGAGGTTCTCTCCAGTCGCACACCCTGCAGGGTGGGCCTTATCTTATAGTGTAGTATTTATTAGGTTGTTGGAGTAGAGATGGTGGGGTAGAAAAGTTAGGAAACCGGCACAGACTACTTTTCTTGTTTGCCCTTCCGTTATGTTAAGTTCTCACGATTGAATTGTAACTAAATAAGTACTGATCGATCGGATACTTACTTATAGGTCTATCACTTTTAGTTGAAACATATTTTTTCCCAAAATTTGATTTTAGTTGAATTTTTGTGAGCGACTATGTTAAGATTACCTATTAATTTGTTTATCTCATTTTTTTCTCTATGCAAAATATGTGAAGAGGATTGACTTCCACTTAAGATTTATGTCACGGATTCCGATTGATTGAGTGTGGGCTAATTCAAATTGGAATGTGGCAGATGCTTTGTAAGCGTAAATGTTAAATATTCATCTTTGTCTGTCATAGATACTTTACACTTACTTGATGAACCAAACTCTGACAATCGGAGAAAAATCCGAAAACCGGTAAGAATTATTTAAAAAAAAAAAAAGCGTGGTTAAATCCTAGAGACAATCCAGTTTCATTCCAAATTTTTTTTAAAGAATGTCTCGAATGCGAACGTATAACTTAAAAATGATTTTCTTAAGAAGTTCAAATGTGATGTTTCGCTTAGTCACCACTAGAGGAACTGATCCGAAGATTTAGGGTTATAATCCAGACTTTTTTGATGAAATTTTTTTAGTTTTCAGTTTTTTTTGCTCTCTTCAAAATGGCTCCAACAATTTTTTTGTTTGTTTGTTTAAACTCGGGACAATCATATAATGTAGTTTTATTGCGTTGTTTATAACTTTTTTCTGAAAAATCAAAAATTTGTCCTAATGCTTTACCTAATAACTCTTTCCTGCTTCCGAGCATGGGCGGTTTCCTGCTTCACAGTAGTCAACAATGTGGATGTTGCACTAGGTTTGACAGCACAGAATGTTGATTGGCGCTCCAAACTGAACTGATAGCGAAGATTTTGCCTGTTCACCTTTCACGTGCTTTTATTCATGCAATTGTTGGATGACAGGGAGACATCTCTCCGTTATGGAACTTCTTTCAGAAGAAGGAGTGAGTCCCTTTCATATATTGAAATGAAATGAAAAATTTTATTCTTGTCCCGGGGCATAAGTCCCTTTGGAACAATAATACAAAATACAAGTGGCCTAGTATGTCTGGCCTTGACAATTATGTATATATCATTAGTAATAATTGATAATAATAATTATTGAAAATGATTAAGCCATGAATGATAAGGAGGAGATAGAGGAATCTTCTAAGGGTTCGGAGAGACTTGTGAGGATAAGAGGTGGTGAAAAAGACGGGACTTGAAGGTATCAATAGTGGAGGCACGACGGATAGACAAAGGTAAGGAGTTCCATAAATAGGTGGCACGGATGACAAAGGATTTTTGAAAAGCGGATGTATGGTGGGAGGGAGTATAAAGAGTATAAAGATATTGGTGGTTGTGGAACAAATAATTTTCGTTCCAATCACATTTCACTCTACTTTGTTCCCTCCTGTAAAGAAGAATTTTAGTTTTAAAACACTTAATAACATTTCACATTGCACCAGTGTTGTTGCGTCGTCTTGCCAAGTTTATCTGACTATAGTAGTATAAGTTCAGCGCGTGCGCGCGTCGTCCGGCCAGATATCCTGTTTTCAGCCCTTTAATTCTCTCCCGTATTGGGGGATTTCGCGTCTTCTCTCGCATTACCAGACGTTGGTTTCCCCTCCACGGCTACACCTTTTTCTCTTGTTAATCATCCCTTTTCGTCACTTGCCTGCTTATTCTCTTCTTGTGCAAATATTATTCTACTGAATCAGAATCTTACCTGCTACCTTGTTAAGATTCACCGCCTCAACGAGTGAATTGTGCTTATAACACAGGTTTTTTTATCTCTGCCTCCAACCAGCTTCCGAGAGGTCTTATTCGCATGAACCAATGCCCGCTTTCGTACCTCCTCCACTCACCAATTGCCTTTCCCATAACTTCCTTTCATACATACCTAAACACAACATTTTTTTTTTTTTTTTTTTAATTTAAGACGCTTCAACATCTACGGTCACGAACATATTTACACATATACACAGCTTCCTCTATACATTTGAAGCTTCATAACGTCCTTCACAGCTTCTCCAGCATAGCATACGCTTCTCATTCATCATAACCGCTTCTTCAAGGTAAAAAAATTAAAACTTTGTCTTTCTTTGTATATGCGTGCTTCACTAAGCGCTTATCCTTTTACGCTTCCGAGTATACGCCTACGCGTGTACAACCTGTAAATGTTATTTTTTTAAGAGCTGCTTTTAAAAGATAATATGTACTAGACAATCCCTATTTATAAAAATTAAATGTTAAACAGTAAGGGATTAAAACAGTGCGAGTAAAAATAGATGATGCTGGTGAACAATAATCATTAACTCTATCGAGTAAACTCTTGGAATTAGAACATCCTTCCTTTGACCTTTTATTTAATTTATAACAAAAATCCATTAAAGACGCTCCATTTGTGGAACTAATTAGGAAAAATGGAAGAGTTCTAACGAGAATATTTTTCAAAAGACTAAACTAAACTTTTGAGAAATTCCTATATATTTATCAAAGTTAGTGGTGTATTTAAATGACCTTTAGGGATAAATTAGATCGGTAATTTTATATATTTTATTTAGAAAAGTTCTGGGCAGAAGAAAAGAAATAAAAAGCATTTTTCTTCTGACCGGGATATTAAGTTAGAAACATTTAGGTCGTACCCCCACATACCGCATCCTCGCGCTTTCCCCACAAGAAAGAAATGGAACACTCAAAAAGTCAATGTACGGAATACGGCCTATTAGTTTAGTGACCTCGTTTCTTCTGAACCCGATATCTATCCCGTACTCAACCCTACTAAGTTTCCAGTAGATATTTTATATATATATATACGAGATGTATACCATGCCATATACACAGCTTCCTGGTCATTAAATATCATTTTTTATATAATATAAAATGTGCATATATCACAAATCTTCCGTGAAAATGTACTTTACTTTTTTCTAAAAATAGAAATAAATTAAGATTGTAATCAAAGTTGTATTGTTGTTTTTAACATTTTATTGTTTTTCCTGATACTTTAGGGTTTGTAAGAAAATAAAGCACAAACATTCAGAGAATATTATTATCAACAAGACGCTTTTTACATGATGAATTCATCTTCAGCATCTGTTATTCACAAAATAATTTTTACAGTCCACAAAGGATCAAGGCTTGCCAGACGGCGATATATTGGGGGGGTATTGTATGATAAGCACGCCGCAGTTCTCTAGCCGTCAAAATAATTTTTACTCATACATTTTCAATTTTTCTCTATAATTTTATGCCATGAACAAGTCCGTGCATTAAGTTCAAAGGAAAAAAAGATTGTGGTTAAATTCATGACGTCTTCATTAACTCGCTCTCATCTGGAGAACAGTGCCTACAGTAAAAAAAATCGACTTCAGAGGTTCTTATGGTATATATAAAGATCAGATCCTGTTCAATAATAATAATAACATTTACAAGAGGGATATAGGGTACTCTGCAGTTATTGTATGAAATGTGGTCTGTTTAGTTTTGTGCCCTCGTTTCTTCTGAAACCTATCTATCCCCTACTGCCTGTGGTGAATTTGGTTTTGTTATATATTATTCAGAGTTTTTAGATCCCGATGTATTGTGACAAAATCGTGAAATTGAAAGTGGCCTAGGAACACTTCCAATACTATATGGTTCGATTAGAAAGTGGCACTGTTTACTATAAATATAGCTTCTTTCAAGGTGGAACAGGATTCATATCATGTTCGTATACCATTTCTTAAAGAAAGAAGTATAATTAAAATTGAACGTATTTTGAGTTTGATCCAAAGAAAGTTACTTTTGAGTTTGGAGAAGAGAAAGTCGTGTGGGTTCAGCTGCTGGACTTTTATAGTAAACTTTCCAGAAAAAAAATCATTAAACAAAACCCCAAAATTAGTTGTATAAATTCTAAGTTACCTTAAAATGTCTTCAATAAAGTTTAACATTACTCACTATTACTGAATTTCCAAAGAATATTGCCAGGTAAGTTATTTATAAAAGTAATGAATCATTTTAACCTAAAAAACCAAAGTGAGTCATCAACAATTTCAACATCCTTTCATTATTACTCATTAGCTAGAAGAAAAGTCCTTGAACTTGCTGGAAGTTTCCGGAGGTTGTATATATACAGTTCCGTTCAGTTCTGTTGCTTATAATATATAATTTAACAAAGGTTGCTTTTCTGCTTTGATTGAAAAAATCGAATGTTCCTATTATCTAAATAATTAATGAAAAAATTTATAAAAAAGAAATAATAAAGAGAATAATTTGAATTTCGTTTGTACGCTATGGATTTAGACAATAATCGTTTTCGCCGTTCTAATACAATTTGCAGCATTCGCTTTATACTATCGTCATATTCAAAGTGCGGAAAAATGGCGAAAAAATGACAACAAATATATTGAAGTGACATTTCCAGTTAATAATGTTTAATTATGATATTTTTTTTAATGATGTTTGGTGCCTCCTGTGATACTTAAAAGTGAATATCAAATTTGCCGCGCAAACTCAGTTTCGAAAGTGTTGTGTAAAAAAATCAATTTAATCAATCGATATACATTTAATTACATATATGGGAATAATAAATTTTACATGTTGTTTGAGTGTTATATTTAAAAATAAAAAGAATTGCTAGGGAAGGGATTATCTCAGTATTAGTGTGCTAGACTAGTAAAGCCGGAGCTCCCGAGTTCCACCGGGAGCCGGGTTCGAGTCCACCAGCATGCTGCCCTTATTTTTTCTCTTCCTAGGAATCTCTACAGCTCACTGTCCGTTGATGGACAGTGTTGTCTGTAAGAGCCATAACACACTTACCCGGCAGTCAGCTAAACGTCACTAGTTACTCAATCGTTAGTGTGATAAATATATGAGACCCTTTCACACTTAACCGGCAAGCTCCGAAGTCGTTTGAACGACACCCAGAGCCGTCTGTACTGACCAACTGCCGGTGCCGGTTAACCGACGCTGGGAAGGGTATTGAAAGGTACGTTACCATCTACCGTCTTCACGTCTATCCGACACGTGACGGCCTAGCAGTCGAGAGTGAGAACATTAGAGAACGGTGGTCGTTTTATTTGCTATCTTTCCAAAAATCGGTTCTCATCAATATACTCTCTTCTCTTCTTTAAAGATATTCATTTATTTTTTAATTTTAAGTTTGCGTCTGTTTGATTTTTATTTTCTTTTAATTATGTATAATAGGTAATCGTGAAATAAATTGAAGAATTAATGGGACCCAAAAGTCCCATGTCATCGTTTCGCAGTTCTTCAAATAAAACGTGAAAGGATTAATAAGGTGAAACTGTTAGATTCTATTTTTCCTTCTTTATTTCATACATCGGTAAACTATCATCCATGTTAGCAATGGTTCGCGTTCCATTGCGACGAGAAGAATAACGAGGGAATAGAACTAAACAGATCGCTAGAGTGGGGACGGGTAACCGACTGCTGGGTAAGTGTGAAATGGCTTTAAGGAGAGGCACTGTCCAGAGGCCGGCAGTGCACTGAGAAGGCTCTCCTGGCGCCAAATGGCCAATGAGATATTGACGCGCCTTAAATTAAAAAAAAAAATTACTTTTGAGAACTAATTTTATTGTTAATTTTATTAGTACACTAAAACATAACAGAAAATCTAGCTAAATGGTGATAGTTCCCTTGCCCGGAAATGATCTGAATATCTCAGTACTGAGAATGCGATTTCCCTTAAACATTTTTGTTTTGTTAATAGCCTCTATTATACATTTCAAGATAAAACACCTAATTTGTCTGTCTAGTAGTAATAGAAAAAAAAAAACATAGATTAGAAGAAATTATATAAATTATTAACTCTCTCTCAAATAGGAGAGTTTTACCATTTGTAAAACATTATAATTTAATTGAGATCAGCATAGGTTGTGGCAGCCAATTTAAGTAGAAATTAAAGCTTCTTTAACGATAACCAGCGGACCAAAATTAATGTTGTTTTTGTTATTTTCATTAAGTTAATAAATATAAAGTGAAAATTGAAATTGGCTAGTTGAAGGTGATTAAACCAGTTTTAAAATTGAATAAATAATTTCTATCTTTTCAATAATTTTTGTATTATTATTATTATTTTTTTTTTTTTATAATGGTTAATGGCATCGACTGCTTTGGTCTTTAGCCATTTTTCTTTCCCTCAAAATCTTACATCAATATATATACATGTACAAAACCAACAAATTCTAATTTTTATAAATTCAAGCATGTCCAAATAAGGAAAGAGTCCATTCGCAGGAAAAAACTATCGGCTTATCTATAAATCAAACACTCTCACACTCACACAGGTGCCGGGGTTGCCAATCCCGGCTCAGACCCTCCCCTCCTAGAATCAGTGGCTCCCAAATAAAAACAAAGTGCAGAAAAGGCTTCCTAAACGACCAAAATTTGCCGCCCCTGGCCGATATTGGCCCCCCCACACTCATTCACACAAATGTTTCATTCCTATAAAAATTAAAATCTAATACTATAACTTAACTACTACTGGGATTGTGGTACTCGATATTCCTACAATTCCGATCTATCTAACCTACATAAACACTCATTCTCTTTCAACCAAATAAATTACTTTCATACCAATACAATCACTCTTATTTACATATTTATACACATATACAATAGAAATATATATATACACAATGTAGATACAATAAATCTATTTACAACTACGAAATTATTATATTTTCCTAAACAACCCCAAAGCCTTTAAAAAACAAATTACTCCTCCTATCTTATCACGTTCCACAAGATTCTCATTAAGGTTATTTGACAAGCTGTACAGTTGTCGCATATCATTCAATTCTCTGCAGACCAAGAATGTGAAATATTGTCAACAACAAAAGCGCTGCCAACACCGGTATCTGTTTTGGAACCATCTGTATATATTACAGTGAAATCCATGTATTTCTCTAGGACAGCTTGAAATGTTTTGCGGTATATTACAGCAGGTGTATCATTTTTGCATAAGTTTGTGAGCTCATCTAGCACGTGTATAAAAGGTACCTGCAGGGAGGAACCTCGGTGGAGCCAAGAGGCAGCATCCTTGGCAGACGTAAATCAAGATCTTGTAATAATTCAAATGCTCGCACCCCAGTCGGTCTTGTAATAGTAGGCTTCGCCTCATACCCTCGTCTTTTACTAAAGAGAATCTCATAGTTTTGATGGTTATGATTAGCCCTAACTGTAGAGACATAAGTTGCCAGTAATTTCTGTCGCCGGAGACGTAGTGGCAAAAAGCCCGACTCACTATATAAGCTAACAGACGGAGTCGTGGGAAAAGCCCCTAGAGCGTATCTAATGCCTCTATTATTTTTATTATTATTATTATTATTATTATTATTATTATTATTATTATTATTATTATATATAATTATATCACAAAAATATTTAGTTGGGTGAGGAAAGAAATTCGTATTTTAATTAAATCTAATAAATCGCAATTAAGTATAATATATGGGACATTTAAATTAAATTTACAAAAAAATATTATGATGAAAGAAATTTATTATTTTTCAAATAAGTTTTAAAATCTTGTTTTAACATATTTTATGAGATGTTTATTTAGTTTTATCACCACTGGATTTTATTCATAAAGTCGGACAATATTTCTTTCAACATATTTTATTGCCTTTATAATGCTTTATAATACATATTTATACTGTACTGTAAAGATCATTCTACTGATTACTTTCACAAGCGTTTATTTAATTCGTAAAAATTTGATAGTGGAACACTTAAACTGCTTTCTCCTATTGCAATTAATATTGTTGAAATTCGTGAGGTTTGGCCAGAAATGTAAAAAAAAAAAAAAAAACAAAATGGATTATTGCCAACCTTTCGATAAATTTATTATCTTTTTCATCTAGAAGTGGTGATCTCCAGTCATGTACCCGGCCCCGCAGAGAACACACCCGGATTATCGGCTAACCCAATTCTATATAAATGTGCTTGTAGGTTTTTCTTTTTCCTTATGTCACCGCGTTTTCTTGGATACTATCCATACACTTCCTTGCAGCCCAACATAAATTTGCCTGGCGATTCCACCGGTTGTCGTCTTTGTGATTTTCTCTTACATCCTCAAAGGAAGGACACGCGTCTAAGTGAGATGCCGTCATTTCCTGTCCGGTATCACAGAGGAGGCATCTTGAATCCCTTGCGATTCCTATTCGTCGGAGGTGCTTTTTTGGATAGTCATGTCCAGTTGTCATCCTAAAACATGCGACTGAGATAAAACGTGGTGCCGAGGCGGGTATCATGCCGTCATGATGAGATAGGGTTTCCCACTGGCGTCCTTGTGCTTTCCTCTCCAAATCCAATTTTGTTTTTTCCAACAAGGAGCTCCGAATCAGTAGTTTTGAACCACTGTATAGGATAGGCAATTCTGGTTGTTCCATTCCTGCACCCTGCTTAGCCAATCTGTCCGCTCGCTCATTGCCCTCGATTCCAACATGAGCGGGTACCCATTGGAGGGCAAGTTTACGTCCATGTCTTAGGAGTCCATCAATTGTGGTGCGGCAATCTATCACACTCCTAGAGTCTGTTATGTTATTAGATGTGAAGGCCATAAAAAATTGCAGCTTGGGAATCCACCAAAATGACCGCACAGGGTTCGTCTCTTTCTGACAGCTCCCGCAGTGCCATCAACACGGCAAGCACTTCACCATCAAAGTTTGTGGCTGCTCTTCCTACAGGTGCGTAGCACTGAAAACGGATGCTGTAAACACCGGCACCAGCATTTGCATTTGATGCTCTTGCCAAACCATCCGTATATACATGTAAGTAGCATGGTGTGGGGTATCTGATGCCGATGGTTTCAAGTGCCAGTGCTTTGAGTTCTTCTCATGGCATTTCATTCTTATTTACGGTTTCAAGTAGATTTACATACCCTGTTGCTGTTTGAAATGCGCGAGAACTGGAAGCGTCAAGAAAGGCCTGTCGACAGTGAAGTTCAAGTGCACTGTTAGCCTCAAGTTGTTCAACTTTACTGGGGAAAGAACCTTAGGTGATTAGCCTCTGGGAACTCGGCTTATATTCAGCCCAATATGGGCTTCAGCCTTTCGTTCAATAATAGAGCAAGCTGCTCTCTTCTTGTGCTCATGGGTTCGATTCCTGTCTGCAGCTGCATAGCTGCAATTGGGGCTGAGAAAGCGCCTCCAGTAATCACCCTCAAAGCATTGTTTTGGACAACTTCCAGTTTCCGGTTGGCTGTTTCAGATGAGGTCAGTGTCAGCTCAATTCCGTATTCCATTACAGGGCGGATATAACTTTTGTACGCAGGAGTGAGGACATCTTGGCTGGCTCCCCATTTTGTTCCAGCTAATCTACGCAAGAGGGAGGAACGCTTTGTGCCTTTCTCTGCCATTGCAGATGTGTGTTTGGCCCACGACAATTTGTTATCCAGCTTGATTCCAAGATAAGTAGCCTCATTTGTCCTTTCGATGCTGGTACCTTCGAATTTGAGGTCCACGTTAAACTGCCGCGTAGACATGGTAAAAAGCTGGAACTCTTATTTGTTGGGATTAACTAGCATCTCATTCTGATCTGCCCACTTACTAAGCTTTTTCATCACATCATTGAGGCATTTTTCCAATGCCATTACGTTGGAGCTGGTGCCCACACAATTAAGTCATCAGCGTATAGGTAGTCATGTCCTGTTATTAATCAGAAGCAGGCCACTGCTTCGCTTCGCGGCAGATTATTTGGCAGCACGCTATGTCGGAGGATCGTCCAACGCTTGCCTTCTGACTCTATTTTATGTAATTCTGCCGTTTTCTTTTTCACACTTGCTCGGAGAAGTCGCTTAGCCCATTTTAAATGAAATGGATCTCTACCGCTGGGTCATACCTGCTGTTGAGTTGGCTTCGTCGTTTTCCTTTATTCCTTTAAAGAAATATTGATATGGTGGGTATTATATTTTGGGTAAACACCCGCACAGAAGTACTTTAAACGAAAAACGAGCTTCAAAATTCATATGGCAGTTACGTCATGCGTAGAATACGTTTTTACGTTTTTTTTCCAACTCACACCCTCTCCCCCATCACAATGTTCACACCTCATTATGTGAAAACGTTCGCTTTTTCATGTCAGTAAACGTTCGTTCGATTTTTAATCTAAGTAAAACGTTCGCTACTTACCAATAGGTGGCCTTTCTCAAAAAAAAAGTATTCTACGTTAAATATTCCTTAGTACTATCCAAAATCAAGTTATTGAGAAAAAAATTTTCAACTAGTATTCCAAGTTTAATTGAAATGTTTCTTTAGAGGAAAGCCTATATTACTGTTTCCCCCTCCCAAACCCCACAAATACTCAGTTTTCCTGGAAGAAATGTTTCCAACAAAAGAGATAAATATTTAGGTATAAAATTCGTATACAAAATAAATCATTTGGAAACATTTCCAAAAAAATTTTTGTAGTTTTCAAATTACGCTAATAACTTTTCAAATCTTAAGAATTAGCATAGAGTTATTTTAGTTATAATTTTAATCATCTAAATTAAGCATCTAAATTGAAAATTAATGATCACTATTATAGACTTGGCCACAAAAGTAAAGTATCTCGGTTTGGTGATGGACAGATCTTTAACATTTACTCAGAATGTGAATACCATTTGTAACAAATGTAAAGGATTAATAGTCTCACTTTTCCAATTTTTAAAAAGACATTCCTTGCTGAGTACAAATAATAAAATCTTATTATACATAGTAGTGGTGAGACGTGTTTTAACTTATGCCGCTGCAGCATGGAACCTAACATGTCTAACCAATATGCTAAAACTTCAGAGAATCCAAAATAAGTTTCTTGAGATTCGCTACAGATTCTCCTAGATACACACCGATTACTTCCCTCCACCAACAGACTGGTTTACCATTCATTAAGGATGTCATAAAACAAGCGACAGAAAGATTTTTCTTAAACTCAGAAATAATTCTAATATTGATAACAATTTTTTAACTCAAAATATGGGTGTGTATAATGTAAATATTCATTACAAACATAAAAGAATTAAGTATATCTTAAGTAGCTAAGTTTTTATCTAAAATTCTCTTTTAATCTTATTTTTGTATTAGGTTTTTTGTTCGTCCTTTTCCTAATATTGGAATAGCCCTGCTTACTCATTTATTTTGAATCTCCGTTAGAGTTATAGATCCTTCTCTGGCACTCTAATTTAATGTAAATATGTATTGGATGTAAAATATAGAATATTATTATTATTATAAATTAAGCATTATAAACTTTTCGTTTGTTTTTTTTTATTTTATTTAGAATTTTACACTACATGCTATGCATGTAACAAGTAAAAGTGATAAATATGCATAAAAAAGATGTGTAATTGACGTGAATGTTAAGTTATCCATTAGATAGCATCATTAGATGCCCAGGAGATCGTGGGGCCAATAGGCTTCAGTCGTCTTGGAGGATTACCCGGAAGTGAATTTGAAGAGAGAATGTGAACCAGGATGGAGGGAGAGATTACTATGGAATTTAAGATATCTGGATTTTGCTAGGGTGTGCATGAATGGAATTTTCAGATCAGTATGGCTTGTTTTGTGCGAGACGTAAAAAGAAGCATCGACGATACGAATTAGGATCATAGTTTGGAGAGTTTTGAGTCTGTTTGTTGAGATTACTTCGTTTTGCGTAATTCCAAATTGGTGCGAGCAGAGCGATATAAAGTCGTCCTTTATTTTGTAGATTCAGATTGGGGCGTTTGTCAAGAAGTCGGTAAAGAAGTCTGAAACGTTGGTTAAAGGAAATTCGTTTGAGTCTAGAATGGGGGTTCCAAGTCAGACGTTTGTCTAAGTAAAGTCCCAGATAACGAACATGGTCTGCAAGTGGTATAAGATTATTGTAGAGGTAGACTGGAGAGATTACTTTTTTATTTAGAGTGAATACTATAAATTTAGATTTGTTCGTGATGATTTTTATTTTCCATTTGGTTAGCCAGGTTTCTAATAATTGAAGATGACATTGAAGAATATGTTTAGAAATTATAGGATCCTTATGAGATGAAAGCAAAGCTGTAACATTGGCGTAAGTAAAGATGGATGTATTTGGATGTTATAAATGTTGAATTTCAAAAAATTTCAAATTACTTTCAGAATAAAAATGTTTATGCAATGTAACCGATTATTAAATTGAGTTTTCTAAAACAATAAGTCATTATTCAATTTTTGCCGATATATTTAATCAAACGGCGGCTTTTTAATTTTATTATATTTTGAGATATATAAAAAGTTTTTACGCAATATTTATTATATAAGCCAAAATTAAATTATCTATAATTACTTGAATATTTTATAAGAAATTTTCAAAATAACCAGTTTACTTGCAATTTAATTATTACCTTTATTATTTTATTTTTTTAAATTATACAAGAACTAGTTTATTATCATAGTTGTTAATGAAGGTAATGATTATAATTAATACTCAGTGTTAACAGTTTGATAAAAAAATATAAGGATGTTGAAATTTGATTCTATAATTATTTACTATAAAAATTCAAAATGGTATCTGTCATATTGCATCATGCCTAAAATACGACATAAAGTAGAAGCTAATCTAGGCTTTTTTATATTTTCTAACCGTCTATTTTGCCTTGATATTTCATCCATCTAAACTTCAATCGATATAAAGAAGAATATAATACTGTTTTTACATATTTGGACATGAAATATATCTAATGATACGGTATGAATCTGTTTGCTACAGAAATAACAAACTACCAGACTATCAATAATCTGTAAAGCAATCAACGCCTGTACCCGCCTCCATAGGTTTTATATGAAAGTGTAATATTGTGTGAACCTACCACTTCACCACTTCGTGTTGTGTTCACTCCACCAATATAGACCGCCTGAAGTGTACAGCAATTTAATGCAAATACTTTCCGTGAGATAACCGCCAAGCTAACATTCATTGTTCGCCATTTGCTTCTTGCCCATAGTAGTGTATTCTATATTAGTGAACACAGAGAATAAAAAGTAAATCCAAAATACTTTGCATTAAGCAGATTGTAAATTACCCTCCGGCGGTTACCAAGCCCTTTATTGCCTTTTCAACACAATAACCATTAATTCTTCTAGTTTACACTTATATAATCATAGCTAATGTATTGTTTTCTTCATCAACATCTATTTCTTAAAGGTGCATTCATATTACCAAAATCAGCATTAAAAAATTCTTATTTTTTAGCAATATCATTTGCTATATTCTTCCATTGATAAATAGGTGTTATATTGATTATTAACAATTCATACGCAATTAGATCTGTCAGTGTATAAGACTCATATCTTCATCGAATTTTAGAGCTAAAATATTGTAAGTAAATTATGAAAATAATTCTGGTCCTCACGCGTTCTGATCTACTGGTTACTACTCTCGCCTTTGGTGCGAAGATTCAGGGAATAAAACGGTGGTAACCCTGCAGCGTTAGAAAAGCGAACCTTGATAATGAAGGGCAAAACTAAACACCAGTGGAACTTAAGTTAATTCTGCTAATTTGAAAGGAAAATAATGAGATGTTTGTAACGGCAATGGCCAGAGGAGATTTTAAAGAAAAAGAATTCTTTGTTGTTCAACGTTTCGGGTACGATTGGTGCCCTTCTTCCTTAGAAGCTCTGTAAAATTTATTGGAGAAAATACATTATTGTACAATATTGTAGTGCCTAGTAATGTAAGTGCATAGATTTAAAACAAAAAGAAAAATTTAAATTAAAGAAATATTGACAGAAGAAAGGCTGAATGCACTTCGGGCATTCAGAATTACTTCTTCCCTGGTCAGGGAGTGTAGAGCCGACCAACTGGCCAGGGAGGGAGCGAATACTCCCTTCTGTGGGCCGGAACCTGTTCTGGGAATAGCCAAAAGTATGGCGAAGGCGTCTCTGAGAGAATGGACTCGGAGAGAGCATAATCGTCACTGGAGGCAAAACACGGCAAAATGGTCATGCAAGAGCTCTGTAGAAGAAGAACCAGAGACACCCTGGGTCTAAGCAGGTATCACATTTCTCTGATAACGGACCTGTTTACTGGGCATGGTAGGTTCAAGAAACATATGCACAAGGTGGGATTGGTGGATTCAGAGCCCTTGTGTAGACTGGGTCAGGAAGAGGAGGACACGGCCTCACACCTGCTGTTTGATTGAGTCGCAATCAGCAGATTGCGGTATGAGACTGGAGGAAATCGTACTCCAAGAAGGACTGGTGGGGAAGGTTCTGGACCTCATGAAGAGGCGGGCTTCCTTACTAAGTTTCGAGGGTTTGGCACAATAAGCCTCAATGGGAGGCTGCAGTGCCTGGGTTTGAGTCCCCGCCATGCATCATTCTAATTCTAACAGAAGAAATTATAACACAGAAGTGACAGTTTGTTAATATCTTATTGTTAATGACAATAAGAGAAAATAAAAAATGATAATGATACTTTTAGGATAGGAGAGGAGTGTACGTTGAAAACGTTGAGATTGAAATGAAGAGAGAGTATTTTTTTAAAAATTTAAAAAAAACTGTTAAAATGTGGAAGGGATTAGAAAGATGTTTGTAGTGAGGCGCGGCAATTTCAAATTTGGAAGTACCAATTACTGGCAAATGTCTTTGTTTAGCGTCAGAAAAATATTGTTATAAGTCGAAGTTATGATTTCCTTATCTTTAAAATTAATAGAGTTTGGATGGAGGATAATTTGTAAGGATTCTGATAGAAGACGTTATGAATGGTTGGGAGTAAATGGTTAAAATGGAAGGGGTTATTGATATTTTCAGCAATACCGGAGAATGATTTACGTAACTTGACATATTGCGGTAAAGACGCTGATTTCTCGAGGCGGACGCCTCGAAAAAACAGGATCCACAGCATTTACTACTTATGCTAACACTACCATTCGACCCAGATCAATATATGTTCTTCCTATGAAAACTTAATTTCCAAAATCCGATAATAAAAAGAAGGAAGAGAGTAAAAACTGAAAGATGTAAAATCGTAAAGAATTATATACACAAAAAATTATTGGAAGATTTTGAGTTTCAATTTTCCCATTTTTTATGTAATAATATATATTTATTGTGTTAATTTTACTCCTTTTAAGAGAAAGTATTGTCATCATGCCAAATTTTCGATATCAAGTTTTTACCGGAAATATCCGTTTTGAGGTCCCCTGACTCCAAAAAAGTGGTTTTTAGAAAATGGTCTGTGTGTGTGTATGTAAACAGCATGGCTCAAAAACAAAAAATCGTAGAAAGTCCAAACTTGATAATATTCCATTTAGGTATCACCATGGGACAGTAGGTCATCTGTCAAAATTCCTCAACCAGAAGTACCACTTTACTGAACGGTTTTCTCACTTTTTTGCGATTTTCTCAAAAATGGCACCGACAATTTTCTTGAAACTCTGTATATCAAGTACACATACAAAGAGCTACAACTTTTATATAAAATATTTCTCTGGGAAAATTCATTTAAGGGCACTTTTTGGGGGAGAGGTGGAGTTAGGTTTTCCTCTAAAGTGTTATTTCAGTTTACCATACAATACTGTCATCTAAATAATATTAATTAGAATTAAATGTGTTGTTGTTGAAATTCGGAGTTCGGAAAAAAATCGGATGACCGAAAGTACGTTTTTCCTGAAATGTATTTTTCACTTTTTTGGTATTTTCTTGAAAACGGCTCCAACGATTTTCTTTAAATTACAAATGTGAACTACACATATAATAAGCTGCAACGGCTTATTTGAAACATTTCTCCTGGTAAAGTTATTTAAGGCAGTTTTTTGGGGGCGGGGTGGGGTTATGATTTTCTCTTAAGTGCTGTCACAGTTGATTATACAATTCTACCATCTAAACAAAATTAATAGATGGCCAAAATTTTGAGTTTCAAGAAAATTAGTAAGCCGGAAATGCACTTTTACTGAACAGTTTTTTTTCAGCTTTCGACGAACTCCGACGAATTTCATGAAATATGGTACACTAACTATAAAATTTGTTTTGTTTTATTTGTAATAAAATATGATTATAATGAAATCGAATATTGTTTGATGTTTAATATTAATATTATTTTAGCTTCTCGAATCAAGTGAATTTAAGTATTTTTCATTTATTTATTTAATATGAAAATACCTATAATTAAAACTTAGATTTCTCTAGTTCCTGGCTGTACAACTGACTTTGTATGGAAGTGATAAAAACCCCTTATTTAGAAACAGTTCATCACAAGGGGTACATTGACCTGCCTAGAGTCAATCAACCCCCTAATGTGTTGGCCGCTAAATACATTAACCAATATATATATATCGAGCCATATCGATTCTCCATTTCCTTGTTGAACATATATATAAACTTATTAACAACTCTCTCTTAGCACTATTTTTTCTTTGTTTTTTTTCTTTTTTTCACGCCTCAAACTTTCATCGTCTGTAACATTGTCCATCAGTTCTGTTTTGTCTTATAAAAAAACATTTGTTCTCATTTAACCTGGCAATTATTACTTTCACTTACTCCCAAGTAAGCGGAAGTATTGCTACCTTACCAGATTTTCGAAATTGAGTTGTCACCGGAAATAAAAGTTTTAGGATCAACCGAATACGAAATGTTTTTAACGAACATTATGGTATCTATATATATGTGTGTGTGTGTGTGTGTGTGTGTGTTGTTTGTGTGTATTAACAGCATATCCTAAAAAACGAAAAGTCGTAGAATGTTCAAACTTAGTATTCCATTTAGGAACTTAGTGATATTAAGAAACACATTATTTTTGTATAAAAAATCCAAATTTTAAGCATATTTTAATCAATTGGAAGTGAAAACAGAGATTCTAAATTTCCGTCATGTTTTCATAACAAATCTCCCTATTCGAGGCAAAAAAAAAGACAAAGTAAAATGTTTATAGAACAATATATAATATAGTAATAATTATTTATCAAACAGTGAATAATGTAATTTTTTTCGTTACATTCTAGTTCAGATATTAACCGCATGAGCGCAGCTAGTAAGGTGACTGAAACAGAATATGAAAATACAATACTCACGTGTTGAATGTTAAATTGGTTCTTAATTATATGAATATAAAAATAAAAAAAATCTGGTGTGAAACACTCACACAACTTTCTCTTACTGCAGTTTACAGAATTATTTATTTACAAATATTCTTCAAGCTTATAATTTTTACTAAATGTTTATTTGTCTCCTTCAATTTCATACCAAACTAAATTAAATATAATGACTTTTGTGAGTTACTCCCACCTCCTTTTAGTTACTCCTCCTCACAAACTTCATTAAAATTTCTAAGAAAAAAAAATTGTTTCATACAAAAGTAATAGATCTATATATTCCATAGTTAGCGTAACAAATTTAAAGAAATCCGTCGGTGTTTTTACTTTCTCTTACTCCTATTAAGAGGAAGTATTGTAATCGTGTTGAAATTTTCGATATCGACTTTTCACCGGAAATATCCAGTTTTGAGGTACTCTGAATCCAAAAAAGTGGTTTTTAGCAAATTGTCTGTGTTTGTGTGTGTGAATGTGAACAGCATAGCTCAAAAACGAAAAAAACCACAGAAAGTTGAAATTTGATAGTCCGTTTAGGTATCACTATGGGATCTGATTGTACGTTATCTATCAAAATTCCTCAACCGGAAGTACCACTTTACTAGCTGTTTTTTTTTTTTTTTACTTTTTTGCGTTTTTCTTAAAAATTGGCTCCGACGATTTTCTTCAAACTTGGTATATCGACTACACATACAACGAGCTACAACTATTATTTGAAATATTTCTCTGGGAAAATTCATTTAAGGGCAGTTATTGGGGAGGGTTGGGGTTAGGTTTTCATTTAAAGTGGTATTTCAGTTTATTAGACAAGTCTGTCATCTAAATAATGTTTGAAATTCCGAGTTTGAAAAAAAAAATGGAGGAAGTAACCGGAAGTGCGTTTACTTTACCACTTTACTAAATGATGTTTTCCACTTCTTCTCCATTTTCTCAAAAAATGTTTCCGACGATTTTCTTCAGATTTCCTTTATATAAACTAAACATACAAAGATCTACAACTTTTATTTAAAACATTTCTCTGGAAAAATTCATTTAAGGGCACTTTTAAGGGAGCGATGGGGTTATTTTTTTCTCTAAAGTGGTATCATAGTTGATTATACAATTCTATCATCCAAACAAAATTAATTAGAAATCAATAGATGGCCAAAATTCGGAGTTTCAAGAAAATTAGTAAACCGTGGAAGTGCGCTTTTACTAAACAGTTGTTTCCGTTTTCGAATTATTTCATTAAATTTGGTACACAAACTATAAAATTTGTCAATTATAATTTTGAGAACTGGAGTAAGAGAAAGTTGTGTGAGTGTTTCACACCAGATTTTTTTTTATGCTGAAAAAAGCAGAAAACTGGAAAAAAAAACTGTTCAGTGAAAACGCACTTTCGATCAACTGATTTTCTTCAAACGCAAATTTTGGTAAAATATTTAATTCTAATTAATATTATTTAGATGATAGAATTGTATATTAAACTAAAATGACACTTTAAAAGTAAATATCACCCCACCCCTTTCCACAATAACCGCCTTAAATTAATTTTCCCAGAGAAATATTTCAAATAAAAATTGTAGCTCTTAATATATGTAATCGATATATGTAATCTGTTAAAAGAAAATCGTTGGCATCATTTTCGAGAAAATGGCAAAAAATGTTGAAATATCTATTCAGTAAACTGATACTTCCGGTTGAGGAATTTTGACAGACTACTTTACTGTCGAATCCCATGGTGATAACCAAACGGAATATTAAGTTTAAACTTTCTGCGATTTTTTTTATTTTTGAGCTATGTCATACGCATTTGCTCGGACAGTCAGGCTGCACTGAAAGCCTTAGAAGCTCACAGAACTACCTCATCCCTGGTTAAGGAATGTCGAGAGGCATTGTCGAGACTCTCCAGGCACAACAAGGTGCAGCTGTTGTGGGTGCCTGGACATGCAGGGGTTGAGGGTAATGAGACAGCTGATCAACTGGCCAGGAACGGGGCTAACACTCCGTTCATTGGTCCAGAGCCGGTCCTGGGAATAACTGGCGGAGCAATTCGTGCAGCGATTAGAGAATGGGGTTGCAGTAAGCATGAAGAGCTCAGGAGGAGAAGCCCGGGTGCTATACACAATAAAAGGATGATGCCAGGACTGTGTAAACGAAGAACCCGAATGACCCTTGGTCTGAGTAGGAGCCAGATTTCTCTGGTGACTGGACTGTTTACGGGTCATGGCAGGTTCAGGAAACATCTGTACAAGGTAGGACTCATTCGAGCGGAACCCTTGTGCAGACTATGTCAGGAAGAGGAGGAAACGGCCTCCCACCTGTTGTTCGATTGCGTAGCAATAATCAAATTGAGGTATGAAACCTTCGGTACTTTGCGACCTGAGGAATAGTAGCTCAAAACGACCTGGTGATGAAAGCCCTGAAACTCCTTAAGGAGGGAGGGTTTGTCTACTAGGAACCATCGGGGGTGGCACAATAAGCCTCTGGTGGCTGCAGTGCCGGGACATGGCCCACCCGAGATAGGATAATAATAATAATGCTGTTCACATACATACACACAGACACAAAGATAAATTTCTAAAATCCACTTTTTCTGGACTCAGCGGACCTCAAAATGTATATTTCCGGTGAAAATTTAATACTACAAAATTTGACACGATTACAATATTTCCTCCTTAATAGGAGTAAGAGAAAGTAAAAAGAGAACTTAAACATGAAAACGTGCAAATACTGAGAATGATTGACCTTTAAATCAAGTCAAATACTCTCCTCACTCTAGAATATTTAACTTTATATCACTCTACATATATACTCGACTTTATATCACTTGTGAAAAAAAAGTATTGAATGTTTGTTTTACTTTTTGTCACTTGTGATTAATAATCGTTTATATCACTCACCTAATTTTTGATTTAATAATTATTAATTAATTAGATTAATACAAACGGTTGCAGGAAAAAACAATATTATCTACTACTTTTAATATTATGCTTCAATATACTTGCAATGTAAGCGCATTAAACTAAGAAAGAAGAATTATATATAACAAGAAAATGCAAGGAGAAAAAAAAAAAAAGCTGAGAAAAGCGGTTTATCTTTTCTTTGGAGCTCTGACAATAGAGTTGAAGATTTATTTCACTTTTAGACAACATCTAATGTTGACAGAAAAAATAAAAATATATTGTATGCCCAGTGTGCCAACATTTCTCACTAATACAAATAATGATTTATATGCTGGAATTAGGGTATTGTTATCAACTAGAATCTACTTCCACCTTTTTACTTTATCTTACTCCTAGTAAGTGGAAGTATTGTAATCGTGTCAAATTTTCGATATCGAGTTTTCCCGGAGATATCCGTTTTGAGGTCCCCTGGGCCCAAAAAAGTGGTTTTTAGCAAATGGTCTGTGTGTGTGTGTGTGTGTGTGTGTGTGTGTATGTATGTATGTATGTGAACAGCATAGCTCAAAAACGAAAAATCGTAGAAAGTTGAAATTTGATATTCCGTTTAGAGGTCACCATGGGATCTGACTGTACGTTATCTGTCAAAATTCCTCAACCGGAAGTACCACTTTACTAGTTGGATTTTTTACTTTTTTGCGATTTTCTCAAAAATGGCTCCGACGATTTTCTTTAAACTTAAACATCAACCACACATACAAAGAGCTACAACTTTTATTTGAAACATTTCTCCGGGAAAATGCATTGAAGGGCACTTTTGGGGGAGGGGTGGGGTTAGGTTTCCATCTAAAGTGCTATTTCAGTTTATTAGACAATTCTGCCATCTAAATAATGTTAATTAGAATTAAATATGTTGTTGAAATTCCGAGTTTGAAAAAAATCGGATAACCGGAAGTGCGTTTACTTTACCACTTTACTAAATGATTTTTTCACTTTTTTGCAATTTTCTCAAAAATGGCTCTGACAATTTTTTGAAACTTCTTATATAAACTAAACTTGCAAAGATCTACAACTTTTATCTAAACATTTCTCTGGGAAATTTCTTTCAAGAGCACTTTTAGGGGGGAGGGGTGGGGTTAGATTTTCATCAAAGTGCTATCCTAGTTCATTATACAATTCTATCATCCAAACATAATTAGTTTAGAAATAAATAGATGGCTGAAGTTCCGAGTTTCAAGAAAATTAGTAAACCGGAAATGCGCTTTTACTAGACAGTTTTTTCACTTTTCGACGAATTTCATTAAATTTGGTACACAAACTATAAAATTTGTCAATTATCATTTTGAGAACTGGAGTAAGAGAAAGTTGTGTGAGTGTTTCACACCAGATTTTTTTTATATATATTAATATATTGTAATAATATTCTGATACTAATTGTGCAGCGCATTATAATTTTCAGAAGAGAATTTCTAACCTCTAGCATAAACAGTCTTAAACAGCTAATAGCAAAGTTAAATTCAGAAAACTAGGACGTAATCAAGCTCGTAAATCAATAAAAATCGATATCTTAACTAAAGACCAAATTCAGATAATGAAAATGTACATCTATGAAAATATCCTCTCACTAACTTTATGTAAACTGTGGAATATAAAATTGTATTATATTGTTCGTTTATAATCTGGGCTAACATGTCATTAGTTGATTAAGAAATATAGTTGACTCTTTGTCACGCAACAATGGTAGTTAAATGACTTTTTTATTTTCTCTGTTGTTTTTGTTGTTAGAATAAAATTTGTTTTATTTATTTGATTTTATTTTATGAATGTAAAACATGAAATGTATTATATTTGGTACATGTTCCATATAATATGATATTTTGCATGATCGGTTATTATTAGGTAATTATTAGGTCTAATGCTATTGAAATATATGTGCAAAACTATTACTCCATTTTGTAAATATTCATGTTACAATAATCATCAACATTATCAATATTTAGAATATTTAACCCCATCTCTCTTTTTCTCATTCATGATCCAGAACGAATATTTTTATTCGCTCCTCAGAGCTAGAAAGCATCAAAGATATTTTCCGTGACATCAATCAGTTAGTCACCTACCTGTTTCAGGCGTTCGCCCATCATCAGGTTGTTTTTGTCAAAACATAGATGTGATAACATAGACAGAGCGAATTCAGTTTGTACACTCAAGAATTTTTACAGTTATACAAACAGAGTGTAAGTCTATGTTATCACATTGTTTTTGCCAAAGCATCCTGATGATGGGCGACCTCCCGAAACTGGTCGATGACCACAGAAAGATTATCATGGAAAACATGTCTGACGATATAAAGTGTTTGATATAAATCGATGTTTTTTTTTACATATTGCAATAGAATTTTACAGTATAGTTGTTGACTTACTAATGCTTGTGAGAGTATTAGTCTTGTTAACAACTCTCAAACTCCAATCAGCAATTTCTCTGATGAAAGCAATATGATAAAATCGGCGAGTTATATAAAAACACAAGCCTCAACCGGAAGTGTTTTAAAAACCATGTTTCTCAACTTCAATTATTGCAGATACTCAAGAAATTATTCCCTACTTAAAGTACTAAATAAATCCAGTCTTTTGTTATTATTTCAATCCAAATCAAGTGGCTATCCATTCCAACTCCATTTATTAGAAACTGAAAAGCGTACAAATTTGAAATTAGACAAACATTAAAAAACTAAATATCATTCAATTTCGAGGTTTCGACGTCCTCTTCTACCGTCTAGACAATGTAAAGGCCTTACAAAGCTTCTACCATCCATTTCTATCCCCTGTTGCCAACTCATTTCTTCTTCTCCATTCTTTTCCTCTGGCTTCCAAATCTTCCTTTGGTCTAATTCTTCCTTTGCGCTCTGCCTGTTGGTGCTAATTTCCTTGACAGCTCAAACTATATAGACCTAAAGGGAGATATTTTCCTTGATAACCTGCTCCTTTTTGTGATCATCGACCAGTTTTGGGCGTTCGCCCATTATCAGGATGCGTTTGTCAAACAGTGTGATAACACAGTCTTGCACAGAGCAAATCCAGTTTATACAAGCAAGGCCAGGTTTTGTTAAATGCCTAACTAGGTCAAGAAGGGGAAGGGAATGGTACCTGAGTTATAAATAAATATAATAGTAAGATAGTATGGATAATTAATTGTAAAGCGAATCTCCCTCAATACAACGTAGTTTATGGTGTAGAACCCCACGTGTTAGATGTTTCCATGTTTAGAGAAAAATGTGCCCTTTAAAGATCCAAACATGTGTTCCCCCCCCCCACTCTGGTACCATCTCTCTCACCCTCTTGACCTAGTTAGGCATTTAACAAAAACTTTTAAAGACCAGTCAGTGTATAAACAGAATTTGCTCTATGTAAGTCTGTGTTATCACACTGTTTGACATACGTATCCTGACGATGGGCGAAACGCCTGAAACCGGTCGATGACCACAAAAAGAGTTTCCAGTTCTGCGGAACCAACCACAACAACTATATAAACCTGTCGTGGTAATAATCAGCGAGGAGCTTTAGTTAATACCAAACATGATAGGCCGTTTGAGCCAAACTGGCTTTAGGGCCAGAACAAAAACGGCGAAGGGTCGCGACTGGCAAGTCTTGGCTCTTAATTGGTTAAATTAACGCTCTCAAAAAGACATTTAACAAATATGGGGGTCTAGTGGGCTGAGAATCTCATCTACTATAAATAAAATAATAAAAAATTAATATCATTATATACATATATATATTCTTTTAAAGTTTGTTTAAAATGGTTGATGCATTAATTAAAAAAGTTTGAGGGACATCCACCCCAACGGAACTGATAGAATAATATCATTGTGTAACACAATACAACAATAAAAGACAAAATCTAAAAATAAAGTTTTTATTACTTAAAATAATTGAAAATAATAAACTTCCAGTTGAATACATAACATCAGCTGATTATCTAGGTATTCAATAATTCATAAGCTATACTTGGCATCAATCCTAAAAGAATTATTACCATAACAGATATAGCCTCATCATTTTACATATTACGTAACAACCTATATACATTATATAAGACATAGTTATGAAGGACTTTAATTATTATGGCTCCTTTATTTTGAAAAGAAATAAAGTTCTTAATATGATTGAATAGGTTTTTCTTTTACAAATATTTCTAACTCAATATTTTGTTTTTTTTATTAAGTATGACTAATTTTACTAACAGATGGGGTAGATCAATAAACTCTATGGAAAAGAGATTATTTTCATGATAAAAGTTTTATTTGTTTTATAAACGCAGTCTGTTGGCTACGTTGTACAACTTATCTGGATCATTATGAGATTATTGTATAAAAAATAAAAATATCACTCTGATTAAAAAGCTTATATTGTAATATATACTAGGGAGGTTCTCCCCTTTGGCATCTGTGGCGCCCAAAACCTTCCCGGGTGGAGGATTGCCAAAAAAAAAAAAAAATCTCCAAATCCAATTTAGTGGATTTTTAATCCAAATTTGAAATACAGATTATTATTAAAAGATTGGATTGATATAAATACACAAAGCAAAACACTTTAACCCCTACAAGGGTTATTTATACTTACTAACCATGCCTATAAGTGTTGCACTTTGATAGAAAAATTTATATTAAAATAATTATTTGGCATAAACATTCATGCATGGCATGCCAGTTATGCCAACCTTCCGAGTGGGGGGAGTCTCATCCCTTGACATTTACAAGAAAATTCTGTGTCAAATGGTGCAAACCGCTTGAAAATATGTCCAGGCGAATTTGCAATATTAACGCATTAATCGTGGTACAAAATATTCTACTATTTTATATTATATTATGGAGTAGGTATAATGGGTATGAGAAGGAGAGAATTTGGTTTGAAAGATAAATAAACTAGAAATAATGCTGAACACTGTATAATCAGGAAGTAACCTAAACTGCCTGGACTTGATAAGAATATAGAAATTGGAGTGAGAAATTTAGAGTGAATAAAGAGAAAGGTAGTAGTTGGTTGTTGACGCGTTATAACTGCTGTGTAAACTATTGAAAGACTGTACCCTATAGGGCTAGCGCAGCTGTATTTAAACAGAGTGAAATGTAGTTGGTGTGATGTGTTGTTGTAAGTTTGTAAGTATTGTAACACGAGCGGTTTTGTAAAGGGCTTGTGCGTATGTTTAAAGAGAAGAGAAGTAATAAGAAATAAATAAGAAAACATTGTTAGATTAAATTAAATATATTATCTTTATAGAAATTTAAAGGGGGCGGGTGTTGGTGTATTGGTTATGAGCATGGACTTGTAAGTAGGAGGACCCCAGTTCGAGTCCAGCGTATAACTAAATTTTATATTTGTTTAAAAAATGTTAATAGTAAAGTAGGTACTTCCGCCCCCGTCCACGACACCTAATTTGGTCGTTGGACGTTAAGCCCGCCTGAAAAAATAGGCATTACTTTACTTTTTACTTTTTTAGAAATTTAAATACTTTTCAATATCACAACAATACGCTTATTAAATCAATTATTAAATGTTAAATTCTTATAACTGATCCAGCGATTCCTGATACAAATGTTCTAGTTCAATGTCTAATTCAGACTGTCTCGTTTGAAAGCAGAATTTAGACTGTTTAAAGAATGCTCTGCTCTAGCGGGGGATTTTCTCCTACAAAACAGTTGGCCAAGTGGCATTGTCTTACCCTAACGGGGATTCTTGTCCCTTTTGTCTCTTCAATAGCACTGACCTTAATTTAATAGTACCTGACTCATTTAACAGCACTAAAATACACTATTTTTGAAGGTAAATTTACTATTTATTTTCCAAAATTATTTCACTTAAAATATTGTCAAAATTCACTAAACTATTTTTCCAAATTTATTTTTCACAATTGCTACTTCCACCACAAGAGTCTCCCACTCTAGTCTGGCCTAAGTAGCGAGTGAGACTCTCAATTTTCGTGTCTCTCTCTCTGCTTTGGATTCCTCTCTTCGGATCCTATTACAGTAGATATATCTGAAAAGTTGCCAATCAGTTTAATTGAAAAATTTATTATGCAAAGTCGATTATGCCGATTATGCAATTATCATGGATACTTTAGCACACTATTTTACATTATCACAGACATTGAAAGTTGTCTGGCATGCGAATTTGTGGCGAAAATTTGCAACCTTGAGCGCAAAATATTCTTGATGTATTTTTGTATCTTTCAATTGCCACATTGAAAAAATTTAAAAGAACATAAATATATAACATAAAAATAACTTTCATAAATTAACACTAGAATTTATGTTCAATAATGAACCAGATGGCTGTCTGTAATTCAATAAAATGAATATTGCAAGCAGTTTTATGGCTATGACTTCTTCTGTTAGTACCAAGGAGAAAAAATTAATCTGAAATTTATTTGTAATAAAAATCATTATATACGAACGGTTTCTTAAAAACCGTTCTATAATACACTTAATCGTTACCTTATAATTTGTCACTACATTATAATAAATGGAACAAAATAATTAAAAGCCTTTTAATTATAGAACGCACCTTATTTTTGACGCCTTTCTAACTAACTTGTAAAGTGATATTTTCATTTAAAAGATTAAAAAAAAAAAACAAGAAATTATACGTAATATATTTAAAACGTTTATCTCTGATTATTATCTGCTGTAAAAGGTGTTAACTTATTTTATTAACAGAAGAAATAGATTTACACTTGATTAATCGATTTAAACAGAATGCAATAAATTGTGATAATTTGTAAGAACTAGTTTCGCTTTTTTTTTTCTTTATTTTATTTCAGCAGTCCTAATGATTAGTTTGGTATAAAAATCGATTGCAATTTATTATCTAAGAACATGGAGGCTACTTACTCCTTCTTATAACGTATAGAGTTTTTCTGTTAAAATTCTGAACACATGGACTTTACGTGACTTATTTATCGTAATTTTACTATAATAATTATAGCTATAATAAAAGGACCATCTGTTAAAATCTTTTTTAAATATCTTTTAAGATATGTTCAATTTTATTCTATGAATGATTTTGCATTCTTATAAGATTTAAAAATAGAGTTGTTAGTAGAAAATACTTTGTGATATTTCTCAAATAATAGCCGGAACAAATAATACTGATTACTTATCCAAAATGAGGACCTGTTTTTTGTTGAGCGCTGTCGGGGTTTAAAGTGCCATCGGCCTATTACATATAATGTAGAGCGGCTGCCTCCAAACCACTCTAGCGTCTCCTATTTATTATGTAATTAAGTAAATTGATATTAAGAAAACATAACGAAATGGCTCACTTCCTGGCAGTAATTTTCTTCTTGGAACGAAAACTGTTATTAAAGGCTACGCGACTAGTCTGAGAATGGCAAAGAAACGAGGAGGATGTCAAGGTCGGAAGCGTGCACTTGAGAAAGCTGGACCTAAAAAAAAAAATTGTATCTGCACATTCTGAGTGAGATGCAGGAGACTACAAATCACCTCCTACTGGATTAGCTCTCATCCAGAGAAGGTTTAGTTATCTACCAGGTTGTTAGAGTAGGGATATATCCTCCTAGAAAGGGGATAGGGCGAGCGTTCTTATCCCGGCACAATATTCTTTTGGTCATAGTGCATTATAAAAAAAAAATTGAATATCTGAATTTGACTGACCAAAGATTATGATGTTATTATTAAAGTAATACTATTAATGAAAGATTGGTTATAAGGGAAGGAATCCAGTGATAGCGCGCTGGATTAACTGGATGGGGAGTTTCGAGTCCAGCAATAGTCCTTAAGACTTTCTCTTCTTTTGAGCCTCGGCAGGTCACTATCCGGTGTTGGACAGAGTTTTATATAACGGCAAAATACTGTCCGTAGTCACTGCACTGAGAAAGCTCAGGACGCCAATGACCATAAATGTTGACGCTCTTAAAAAGAAATATTGTTCTACAAATTTCATTTATTTTATTACATTCTACTATATCCTTAAATTGGATATCACTATTAAGCAGCGCTGAATTTAGCGTACAGTTTAATAAAATTTTATATCTTACATTAATCCCATTATTCCTACAAGATAATGCACTAAGAGCATCTTCTCTAGTAATTGCTAGATATCCTTTAATGAAAAGAAATGTTCTACTTAAAGAGGACAGAACACCTGTTGTCCAGATTTTAATTGGCTAGATGAAAATTTATACATTTCTTTTGTTCTGAAACAAAGCCATGAGCGTGATTTTCTCTAAAAATAATTGTTTTAGACTAGCATGAGGTCACTGACATTAGAATAAAGAAAACACGATTGTTCATTATTCATTTATTTCCGGCATTTTTTTCCATTTTTAGATTGCAAAAGAAAAAAAAAAACAGACCGGTCATTAAATATACATTTCCTCTTTAGAAAAATATATACTTTAAATAAATTGAAAAGAAACAAAAGAAACACCTAAGTCACGATATCTTTCATGACTTGGCGATATTGTTTATATGATCCTTATCTTGGCGTCTGATGATAGGTACAAATTCTTAGGATAATAATTATAAAGGGTAAAGGTGAATGAATTCATATCAATTCATAATAGCAAAGTCAATTTTTTAAATGTTATGAAAGAAAGAAAGAAAATATGCATGCAACAAGTCGAATATGCTCCGATGTTTTTGAGATTATGTGCGTAAATCAGACTCTGACAATATGACCACTTTTATAAACCTATATTTTTTTTCTCGCTTAGAAAAATTAATTGTCAACTGTATTTGATTTAATATAACTGAAAAATAAAGAAAGTATGGGGACTGTCATCAATCTAACCTTAGAAAATGATTCACAACACTAACAGACTGACTGGGGTCAATTGTCTCATTTTACATGTCACACATTGGGTGAGTTTGAAGAGAATAAAAAAAAAAAAGAAGTGTGTGTGTGGGGGGGGATATGTATACAAAAGAGACAGAGAGAGATAGATAGATAGAGTAAGAGAATACGTCCACTTAGTTACAAATACCGGAAGCTAATGTTTAAAGAAGAACAAAACCACATTTGGATAGAAGAGCCCACCAGTCTCTGTTACAAAACTTTACACACGTGTTAAGTGTTTGTACACTGTGTATATAACAGACTGTGTATATACATGTATATTGTCTATTCTATATACACTATGTATATTGTACAGTTAAACAAACATAATTCTGTGGGAAGGGAGAAGAAAATAATATGTATACAACAACATGAGTTTACAAAATTATCGTTTAAATTATCCAATATTCTTTGTTTAATTAACTTTTAACTTTTTTTTTTTTACAATTTTGTAAATATTTTTTAATTAATTTGACTACATTTTTCACCTAATTTAGAACGTAGTAATTTATAGTATTTTTTTTTTTTTGCATTCTTCATTAGTTTTAATTTTCTTGCACATTTTGGCATTCTGACGATATAAAATAATTGTGCAAGCTTTTTTTGGAGATGTTCATGGCCAATGATCATGGACAGCCAGTGGAATATTGTAATTTTGTGTTTTTGGGGTTGCCAATATGTCGTCAACATCTACGTATTGTGGTGTGTTGGAGATGTAATTGTAAGTGCTTTTTAGGAGAGATATAGGTCTTCAAAATCCTGAGGAATTTTATTATTATTATTATTATTATTATTATTATTGTGTGGCATCAGCGCTGAGCAAGCTGATGGATGACAAAGTTTGGGAGCCCGAGGCGAGCAAACGGCGTCTTCTGTGTCAGTCACAAATGCCATACTTTTGCATGGGTGCGAAGTTAGGGCTGACGCGCTTAAGAAAGAAAAATACCGGAAGCAGATGGCATCGGTACAAAGAAGAGGTGCTCTCAGAATCGCCTGTTCTTACCGGATGGTGGGGAGCCTGCAGCTCTGGAGTGGTGGCCGGAGTGACTCCAATTGATCTGATGGCTCAGGAACGGAAGATGGCACATGATCTGAGGAAAGAACTAGGTGGCACTGAGGCGAGAGCAACAGCCAGGGATTATATCATTCGGTCCTGGCAGGAACGGTGGCGTGCGGATAGCCGAGGAAGGTGGACAGCAAAGCTGATTGCAAGCCCAACTGATTGGGCGGAAAGAAGGCATGGCGAGGTAAATTACTACATTACCCAGTTCCTTACGGGACACGGGTATTTTACCTCGTATGTATATAGGATGGGGAAGGTGGGTGATCCGTCATGTCTGTTCGGGGATTCAGTTCTCGATGATGCCCACCACACTTTCTTCGAGTGCGAAAGATGGGCGGTTGAGAGAAACGGTCTGGAACAGGAATTAGGCCGTTTGACCCCCGAGTCCATCGTGGAGACCATGCTGTCCTGCAGAAATTATTGGGTCAAGATAGCGTCTTTCGTCGAGATGGTGCTGCGGCGAAAGAAACAGGAGCTAGACCAACGCCTACAACCGTTGACATAAAGTAGTAACAAGGTAGAAGGAGCCTGAAAGGGTTTAATACGAGGCACCACCCTGATGTAATGCGATAAGTGGTCCCAGGGTGGGTTCCAATACCAGTAAGGAGGAGTTTGGGTTTTTTAGAGGATGAGAGTCCCACATATCTGGGAACACTATCCCCAGATGTGCATAACGCATTTTTACGCCTCAAAAAAAAAAATTATTATTATTATTTATTTATTTATTGCTCCAAAAATACATTTCTTTATGGCAAGGATGAGGAATATACAAAAATTGGACAATTTAACAGTTAACTTCTAAATAAAATATAACTTAACTTCTAAATTTAAACAACTTCTAAAAATAAAAATAAAAATACTGCTTGCCTTGGTGCAAAACCATAGAACATATTACAGATTTGTCTGCTCCTTAAATAAAAGCGCTCTATTAACAAATATATAAAAATACAACTAATTTTCTCGAAATTTAAGTTATACAACAAACATTCCATCGCCTCGTTTACATAAGAAGATGGCAGAAATCTGGAAAGTTACTTCATTCTTAAATCAATAAATTTTATACATTGAAACAAGAAGTGATAAATATTATTTGATTCCTTTAGCGGACATAAGGAGCATTGCTTGTTGGGCCAAAAATTATAACGTTTACGGTACAAAAAAATTGATGGAAATTTCTTATTAAATAGCCTTAGCTGGGAAATAACTCTTGAGTTTATTGATATGACATGAATAATGAAGATATTCCTCACCAAACTTCAGACTGCTACAGAAACGACAGTGTCTATTGAAGCAAGAATTCAATACTGACTCAATGTCTCTACTAACGAATCTCATTTCGAATGTTTCTATGAGCTCATTTCTATGATATAATTGAGAGACATCATGGTTATGCAACAAATAATCCCCACCAACACATTGGAAATAAGATTTCAACGGACAAAACCAGTTAAAAGGTAAATTAACATTAGCAAGCTCAACCGGTCTGAAATACACCACTTTGGGTAAACAATCATTATCCACATTCAATATGGTACTCGTAATTAACCAATCCATCATTCTAGTAAAAATTTTCAGTTGGCAGTGAACAAACCCAGTATCCATTCGAACGGCACAATCTGGTGTAACTCGAGGTAAACAAAGGACAGATTTCAAAAACTTTAACTGGCATTTTTCCAAAATACTATAGTATTCAGCCCACACTTCCCCTAAATAAAAAAGGACACTCAAAATCCTGAGGAATTAAACTGGCGGCTAGTTTCTCCTTAAATCTTGTATTATACATAAGAAAGTCTATCCTTTAAATAGGTATTGTAAAATTAAAGCTATTATAATAACTCTTCTGTGAGTTTAAGTATGAAACACATTTCGCACTATTTATAGTCATCGTCTCGTTGCTTTTGGATTCAACAGATTTTTTTTTTTTTAATTTAAGGCTCGTCAAAAACTATGGTCATTAGCGCCCGGAGCCTTCTCAGTGCACTGCCGGCCTCCGGATAGTGTTCTCGTTACAGACAACACTCAAGAATAAAATTTGAAGAAAAGAAATAAACGATGCTTCCTACATATTTACTAAAACTAATTGGTCTTTCAGCGGCCAGCTTCATGTAAAATACTAGGAAATCCTAAGTCTTCGGGTTGAGACTACGTCTCCCTGAATTGGTATCAACCAATGTTAGGCCCATATTCCAGAAGGCGTCTTTATTGGCCAAAAATATCAACCATTAAACTAAATCATTCTAAAACGAAATTATTAATCTTTGTTCCTCGGAAGCTTATCAGGAAAGCAAATGTACAGAGAAGTTGTTGTGAAACGTCTGTCATGGAAAATATCTCTGAGGAAATATACAGAGAAGTTGATGTACTCGTAAGTATGTATTTCAAAATTCTTATATAATGGATGTGGTGAGTGGAGAGAATTTAGGTCTGGTTGATGATATAAGAAGAAGTAACTAATATATTAATTAAGTGATACAGACTCCCTGGACATTACAATAGAGAAATGTTTTAAGGTAGAGTGGTATGAAAATGACACGTAGTAATTGGATGTATTGAACTGAATTCAACTGTGTTTTTGTGGACTGTCCGTCGCTATATTTATACAGTTTCTTCCACTCCAGTCCCAGAGAGTGGTTTTGGGTTTTGTTCTTTATTCTCTTTGGTTGCTGAGCTTCTCTTTGGTTGCAGTTTGGTTAGCAAGCTGAACCTGTCTGAAATATTCCACTTTGGGTAAACAATCATTATCCACATTCAATATGGTAATTAACCAATCCATCATTCTAGTAAAAATTTTCAGTTGGCAGTGAACAAACCCAGTCTTCATTCGAACGGCACAATCTGGTGTAACTGAGGTAAACAAAGGACAGATTTCAAAAACTTTTACTGGCATTTTTCCAAGATACTATAGTATTCAGCAGCCCACACTTCCCCTAAATAAAAAAGTACACTCAAAATCCTGAGGAATTAAACGGGCTGGCTAGTTTCTCCTTAAATCTTGTATTCTACATAAGAAAGTCTATCCTTTAAATAGGTATTGTAAAATTAATCCATGAGTGGAATTGACAGACATTTCTTCCTTAACATCAAATTCCACAATCCTTAACAACCAAATTACCAATAATTGAAGAGTCAACTTCTTCATGAAATTAGATGGTCAAGTCATTGTAGAATAGTTTAATTTTTACTTTCTCTTACTCCTAGTAAGAGGAAATATTGTAATCGTGTCAAATTTTCGATATTCAGTTTTCACCTGAAATATCCGTTTTGAGGTCCCCTAAGTCCAAAAAAGTGGTTTTTAGCAAATGGTCTGTGTTGTGTGTGTGTGGTGTGTGTGTGTATATATGTGAACAGCATAGCTCAAAAACGAAAAATCGTAGAAAGTTGGAACTTGATTTTCCGTTTAGTTATCACCATGGGATCCGACAGTGGGTCATCTGTCAAAATTCCTCAACCGGAAGTACCACTTTACTAGTTTTTTTTTACGTTTTTGCGATTTTCTTCAAACATGGTATATCAACGCACATACTACCAGCTACAACTTTTATTTGTAACATTTCTCTGGGAAAATTCATTTAAGGGCACTTTTAGGGGAGGGGTGGGGTTAGGTTTTCATCTAAAGTGCTATTTCAGTTTATTGGACAATTCCATCATCTAAATAATGTTAATTAAAATTAAATATGTTGTTGAAATTCCGAGTTTGATAAAATCGGATAAGCGGAAGTGCGTTTACCACTTTACTAAATGATTTTTTCATTTTTTCGCGATTTTCTCAAAAATGGCTCCGATGATTTTCTTGAAACAACTTATATGAACTAAACATACAAAGATCTATAACTTTTATTCAAAACATTTCTCTGGGAAAATTCATTTAAGGGCACTTTTAGGGGAGGGGTGGGATTACTGCTTCCTCTAAAGTGCTATGATAGTTGGTTATACAATTCTATTTTTATTTTATTCTATTGTGTAAAGTTTCAACTATAAAGATCATTTTTTAAGTATTATTAATTCACAAAACAAATGACCAAATAATTTCTTTTTTAAAACTAAATCTAAACAGCATAATGGTGGGTGGAGGGGATTTGAATGGATTATTATTCATTTTATTCCGATATCCGCCATTGCAAAAACAACTCCTGAATTACTTATATAAAACAATGGCTATTTAAAAACATAAATTGCAGCACTACTACTTAAAAGAATAATTGTATACAATTCACATTATGTCTATTGTCTATTGTTCATTTATATCATTATCAATCGAACACTGTGTTAGTCAAGTGGTATAATTTGCAATTATAATTATAATTTCTATAGTTATGAAATCGATAATGATAGTATTCAATGCACCGATGAATAATAATTCTAAAAAAAAAGAAGATCGATTTATTAGTTAATTATGGTTTGAAAAATATGTTTTTTTTTTGTTTTGTTTTTTTAACTTTTACTTTCTCTTACTCTTAGTAAGAGGAAGTATTGTAATCGTGTCAAATTTTCGATATCCAGTTTTCAACGGAAATACCCGTTTTGAGATCTCCTGAGTCCAAAAAAGTGGTTTTTTAACAAATGGTCAGTGTATGTGTGTGTGCGTAGAAAGTTCGTGTGTGAAATCGTAGAAAGTTCAAATTTGATATTCCGTTTAGATATCACCATGGGATCCGACAGTGGGTCATCTGTCAAAATTCCTCAACCGGAAGTACCACTTTACTAGTAGTCTTTTAATTTTTTTTTGTGCAATTTTCACAAAAATGGTGCCAACAATTTTCTTGAAACTTGATGTATATCAACTACACATACAAAGAGCTACATCTTTTCTTTGAAACATTTCTCCGGGAAAATTCGTTTAAGGGCAGTTTTGGGGGAGGGGTGGGGTTAGGTTTTTCTCTGTTATTTCAGTTTACTATACAATTCTGTCATCTAATAATATTAATTAGAATTAAATATGTTATTGAAATTCTGAGTTTGATAAAAAAACAGATGACCGGAAGTGCGTTTTTACTGAAATGTGTTTTTCAGTTTTCTGGTATTTTCTCTAAAACGGTTCCAACGATTTTCTTTAAAATAGCAATGTGAACTACACATATAAAGAGCTACAAATTTTATTTGGGAGAGGGGAAGGGTTATGTTTTTCTCTAAAGTGCTAGCATAGTTGATTATACAATTCTACCATCCAAACAAAATTAACCAGAAATAAATAGATGGCCAAAATTCCGAGTTTCAAGAAAAATTAGTAAACCGGAAGTGCACTTTTATTGAACAGTTTTTCAGTTTTCAATGAATTTCGACGAACTCCGATGAATTTTTATTAAATGTGGTACACTAACTATAAAAATTTGTCAATTTCAATTTTGAAAACCAGATTTTTTCCTTGCTTTTGGAAAATGCCTTTAAGGGAATTATTTCTGTACGTCAACTAAATAAGACATTTTCAACCAGAAAATCAATAAACAAATTTCAAAATCTAATTACTCTACTCTTAATTAATTATTGTCTACAAAGGAACCACACAACATTTCAGACAGAAGCTATATTTTTTTTGTTAATCCATCTGTCTTTGATGTATATTTTAGTACATCAATTCACGTAATAATACTTCACAAACAAGACAACTAGTGTTTCCTTTAATATTATGTATTATTTATTTACTAAGTTTCAATAGGCCGAAGTAATTTTCTTATAGGAAATAAATAACGAAAAACAAGACAGAATAACACAGTATGTTAAATTATGTCATTCAACAGTTTTTTCCAATCAACAGGTTATAATTTCGTGCTTGGATTTGTAATAATACATCCATTTATAATTTAACCCACCTAATAGCGTGGAATTTTTAAAGATTTTAATTTGTATGTATATAACTGGAGTATTTTGTTTTAGTCCATATTCACACGGGAAATCAGTTTAATGGTTTGTTCTTCATATATGCGTACAATAGATATCGCTTTGCTAAAAAAAAAGTTATACATAAATACTACGCATAAAACATTCCTAGTTCGATTTAAAGAACCATAATAAGAATTAAAAAAACAAATCACAACGAATTCAAGCAAGTATTTACACAGATGGCCAAAAATGAGAATTATGTACATATATAATTAAGATGAGAATATCCTTGGTATTTTAAGGAATATTTTTAGGTTAAGATAGGTTAGAATGGACGAAAGTCTACAATTTAGTATTTTGTGGAAAGTGCAAGAAAACCAATGCACATGAAGATCATCCTAGGAGTTTCTGTTTTTTCGGAACGACTGGTCCCCCAGTTGACCATGCTTATGTGTATGGAAAAAAAATTTTTTTTTTTTTTAGTGACTTTATTAAAGCCATTTTTAGAAAATAATTAAGTCAAACAAATAAGTACAATAGATGCGAAAAACCGTAACTGTTGAGCATACTTTGCAAAAAAAAATTAAAAAAATTTTCGTTTCTGAGTTATAGCTGACCACGCCTACAGTACATTGATTGAAACTTGTGTATATATACTTTGGATCTCAATGTATTTCTAGTTAATTTCATCTAGAGATTTTTAACTACGATTGCAGAAGTTCCTCTTATGGCAGTAAGAGAATAGAAAAAAATCTGGTGTGAAACACTCACACAACTTTCTCTTACTCCTGTTCTCAAAATTATAATTGACAAGTTTTATAGTTAGTGTACGAAATTTAATGTAATTCATCGAAAACTGGAAAAAAACTGTTCAGTAAAAGCGCACTCCCGGCTTACAAATTTTCTTAAAACTTGGAATTTAGGCCATCTATTTATTTCTAATTAATTTTGTTTGGATGACAGAATTGTATAATCAACTATGATACCACTTTAGAGGAAGCTGTAACCCCACCCCTCCCTAAAAGTGCCCTTAAATGAATTTTCCCAGAGAAATGTTTTAAATAAAAGTTATAGATCATTGTATGTTTAGTTTATATAGATAGTTTCAAGAATATCGCCGGATCATTTTCGAGAAAATCGCGAAAAAGTGAAAAAATTATTTAGTAAAGTGGTAAAGTAAACGCACTTCCGGTTATCCGATTTTTTTCAAACTCGGAATTTCAACAACATATTTAATTTTAATTAACATTATTTAGTGATAGAATTGTCTAATAAACTGAAATAGCACTTTAGATGAAAACCTAACCCCACCCCTCCCCCATAAGTGCCCTTAAATGAATTTTCCCAGAGAAATGTTTCAAATAAAAGTTGTAGCTGTTTTTGTGTTGATATACTAAGTTTCAAGAAAATTGTTTGAGCCAATTTTGAGAAAATTGCAAAAAATAAAAAAAAAAAACTAACTAAAGTGGTACTTCCGTTGAGGAATTTTAACAGATGACCCACTGTCGGATCCCATGGTGATACCTAAACGGAATATCAAGTTTGAACTTTTTACGATTTTTCGTTTTGAGTTATGCTGTTCACAATACATACATACACACACACACGCACACACACACAACACACACACCACAACACACACACACTACACACAGACCATTTGCTAAAAACCATTTTTTTGGACTCAGGGGACCTCAAAACGGATATTTCCGGTAAAACCTCGATATCGAATATTTGACACGATTACAATACTTCCTCTTACTAGGAGTAAGAGAAAGTAAAAATAAGGAGTTAAAAGTGTGCAATCCCATAGAGCCGGATTAGCTAATAGGAAATAAATTACTTCTGCTGTTGCTTTTGTGGCAATGATTTAAATACTAGAAAATATGTCTTCTTGTTTGATTTTCTCATATTCAATTATTTTTATAATGTTGTCAAAACTATGAAAAAGAACAAAAGAAATAACGCTATCTTCGAGTATTAAAAAAAATTGAAAAAAAAAAATCTGGAGTGAAACACTCACACAACTTTCTCTTACTCCATTTTTCAAAATTGAAATGGACAAATTTTTAATAATTAGTGTACCACATTTAATGAAATTTGCCGAAAACTGGAACAAACTGTTCAGTAAAAACGCAACTTCCGGTTTACTAATTTTCTTGAAACTCGGAATTTTGGCTATCTATTTATTTCTAATTAGTTTTATTTGGATGGTAGAATTGTATAATCAACTATGAAAGCACTTTAGAGAAAAACATAACCCCATACCCTCCCCCAAAAACCCCCTTAAATGACATTATCAGGAGGAATGTTTCATATAATAGTTGTAGCTCTTTATATGTGTATTTCACATTCTTAGTTTAAAGAAAATCGTTGGAGCTGTTTTCGAGAAAATACCAGAAAACTGAAAAACACATTTCAGTAAAAACGCACTTCCGGTCATCTGTTTTTTTTATCAAACTCAGAATTTCAACAGCATATTTAATTCTAATTAATATTATTTAGATGACAGAATTGTAAACTATAATAGCACTTTAGAGGTAAACCGTAACCCCACCTCTCCCCCAAAACTGCCCTTAAATGAATTTTGCCGGAGAAATGTTACAAATAAAAATTGTAGCCTTTTGTATGTGTATTTGATATACTAAGTTTCAAGAAAATTGTTTGAGCCAATTTTGAGAAAATTGCAAAAAATTTAAAAAAAAAAAACTACTAAAGTGGTACTTCCGGTTGAGGAATTTTAACAGCTGACCACTGTCGGATCCCATGGTGATACCTAAACGAAATATCAAGTTTCAACTTTCTATGATTTTTCGTTTTTGAGTTATGCTGTTCAAATACACACAGACCATTTTATAAAAACCAATTTTTTTGGACTCATGGGACCTCAAAACGGATATTTCCGGTGAAAACTCGATATTAAAAATTTGGCACGATTACAATACTTCCTCTTACTAGGAGTAAGAGAAAGTAATAAAGGAAACAAAAAAAATTGGAAAGAACTCTATTCCAGGACGATATGATTTATGTAGGGCAGTTATTTATTTACTTAAATATTTCCTTCACAAGAGTTGCGCTAGTCTTATGTTTGTTTCCTTCTTGATATAAAAAAGGATCTAAATCAAATTCCTTTTACCATCTCACTCTCTCTCCCTCAAACACTCATTCTTATCACAAAGAGAACAAGGAATAAAGGCATAAGTAGGAGGTGGGTGTTAGAGCAAAGTGTTAGTATTCACACTTTGACTTGAGTACGAAAATTTGATTATCAAGTTCATTTCCTTTTCACTCAACCCGATTAGTGTGGAGCAACAAGAGAGGAGAGGATGTCGCATTAATCTATTTTTTTTCTCTCTTTCTCTTCTATTCAAGAAAAGTTTGATTTGAATTCTTTTTCTAAAACTTCTAAGAACGCTTATTTTCAATAAGATCTTACAGCTTTTTACTTAGTAGACAGGAAATTTTTTGGTTGAATAAAAAAGAGGAAGTAAAAAGAAAATACTTTGTTAAATTTGGCTCTGAATTCCATCCAGTTTTATCTGTAATCGGCAACCGAGTTTCCCCTTTGTCATCCACCCACTCTCCTTGCTTCTAGAGAAGAATAGAAAACAAGAAAAATTTCTCTGCAGTTATTTGTTTGGCTAAATAAATGATATACTATATCTGCAAGAAATACGCTAGAAAATATTATGTTTGAACACTTAAAATTGTTCCAGCTTATTTCTTAAACATTATTAAAACTTATAATTATTATAAAAACAATAGGAAATTAATTACATGAAAATTTGTTTGCTTTTCTGCCTCTTATTATTTATTAATTATAGATATTATATTATTTATTAATTTTAATCATTGGAAAATGAAAAATTAGAAGTAAAGTAAAAATTTTCTGTAAATGATAAAAAAAATTGTTTACGTATTTTTAAATTGAAATGATTGTAATAAATTGCAGTATTATTGTAGGTCTTCTATTGATTTCGCTTATCTAGAGAATGTTTTAGTCCCGGTGAACACATCCGATTTTTTTATGGTGCGGTGCCTTTGCGCCTCCGTAGCTTTTCAGTACACACATATGCGGCAAAATAACGTCAACAGTATGCGTTTAGCCTGCGATGATGCAGGTGTACCAAAGGAAACGAATAATATTTGCGTATCTTGTCTATAAGAAAAATTGTTTCAAAACCAAATCGACTTTTTTTGGATATATATCCTTAAATCGAATTAAGGCGTACAAAAGGTACATTTTATACATTTTTCGTTGACAAGTTTTTTAATTACTTTCGAATGAGTGTTAAATAGTTTGATGAGCTTTCAGAAAAAAATTACAAATAAGATTGTATCTGCAGATTACTTGGATGAGGTTGTCTATACCTCCACTGTAAATGATAGCTGTCACTATAAGATAAGTGAATAACATTCTATATTACTTTTTTTGTATCTCAAGTTATGTAGTTATACTATACCGGGTGTTGGAAAATATTGTTCGTAATTTTAATAGGTAATTCTTTGCCTTATTCTAACAAAAATGTATATATGGTAAATTATAAAATTATGTCATAAATATGTCCAAAACTCAAATATTAGGTAAAAATAGACACAACGAAAATATTGTTATAAACAAATTTTATTTAATAATCGTTAAAAAACGAATTAATCATAATTTATTGCCAATATTTACATCAGCTAGGTTGTTCACCATTTTCTCTAGTTGCCATTTTGTACATGTGAACTAGACAATATACAGCAATGTACTGAGAGGCCGGACTCGATAGGAGATACGGCTACGAGCCCGCTGCGACGCTGTGGGGAATTCAGTCACAAAACGACCGCTGGTCACCAGCACGGGCATCGCAATGATGCCGCAGGTATGTGTGTACTGCTCCATTTAACATAATGTACCCCAGACCGTAATTACGGCGACGCAACGGCACCGCACGTTAAAAAATGGGATGTGTGCACCGAGCCTTAATTCTAGATGTCTTTTTTAAGATCCGGCCTTATAAGCTCTGTAAGTGAAAAAAAGAAGATATTTAACAATTTTTCAACATTGCGGACACAAATATTCATTTGATTATAAAACGGGTTGGCTTGGCTTAGCGTCAAAATGTTAGACAAAAAAAAAAAAATCTACGTAAATATAGAAGTGGGGAGGATAAATATCTACCCAGACAAGAAATAGTGTCAATAACATTGAACCTTGTAACAGCAAGAGAACAAACAGCAACCAAAGAGAGCCAGAGAATCTCAATCACTCTCTCGGACTGGAGTGGGAGAAGCTGTATAAATATAGCGACGGACAGTCCATAAAGGACAGTTAGAAACACAGTGCAAATCAGTTCAGTACATCTAATCGCTACTTGTCATTCTCATACCCCTCTACTTAAACATTCCTATATCGTAAAGTCCAGGCAGTCTGTGTCTATTCATTAATATATCAGTTAACCAGTGTTAACCAAGTCTTCTGCTTAACTCGTCAAACAAAACCAATTCTCTCCATCAAACACGTCCATAATATTGACACATAGCTCTTTCGATGTACTGAACTGATTTCCACTGTGTTTCTAACTGTCCTTTATGGACTGTCCGTCGCTATATTTATAAGCTTTTCCCACTCCAGACCGAGAGAGTGGTTGAGATTCTCTTGCTCTCTTTGGTTGCTGTTTGCTCTCTTGCTGTTACAAACCTACTGAACATTTGAAAGGAAATATTACAAATTCCGCAAAACTATCCCCCCCAAAAAATTATTTTTTTTTCTGAAAATGTAACAGATAATAGTGATTCGTTTATATCTCTTTAATCAGTTAAAATAACAAGTTTAAATGAAAATTGTCCAAAAAAAAAGCTCCTCTATAAAGTCGCGCTTCCGGTTTTCGATTTTATTCAAATTTGGAATTTTACCTATGCTTAAATCCATGCAAAAACCTTAACAAAGGGAAGAACCATACATTGTACTGAAGTGGTTTCCTTAGAGGAAAGCTTAACGCTATTGTTCCTTCAGAACCACCCACCCCAAAAAAATCCATTTTTGTGGGAATGTTTCCAGAAAAAGTGATAGGTAGAAACGCGCACCAGCTCTTGTTCCACATTACTTCCTGCAGCGCTTACATAAAATAGTGAAGGTACTGTAACCTCCTGTATTGGACCGCCCGTTCTCAATAAACATACTTGTTGCGCCACCGACAAACTATTATTCCTTGTCCAATTCATTATGACAAATTATAAGAAACATATTACGAACATAAATATCGGATAACAAATAATTATCTTAACCTACTATATTCAGTTAAAATAGAACTATGTAAATTTGCTAGGACTGCAAAGGCTTCGCCTTTGCACTGAAAACAGCGGATCGCTGCCCACACCCACTCTATTGATGATTTCTCCCTTCAGCCCAGAAAAATACCAAAAATGATAACTTTCTGATTACCAGCCCCGACGACCCGGCTGCAGGAGAACTACTCGCAAAGAAATAGAATCTTCCTCTCTCCTTATTAAGAGGAAATATCAACCATTCTAAAACAAAATATATATCAAAATAGTAGACCAGTGGTCCTTCACCGATGCTCTGCAAAACGCTGGTTCAGCGAGCATGTTGCAAGTGCTCCATAAAAAAAAAAAAAAAAAATAGAAATTTAATATGTACTAGTGTACATAATCCCAAAATGTGTACAAAATCCCACTGCAAAGATTAATACATCAAGTTCAGAATATTCATGCAAAGAAGAAGAACGATTGATTAGCTTGTCAACGGATCTTGCTCTAAAAATAAAAGTAAAGTAAAGTAATGCCAAGTTATTCTGTCGGACTTAACGTTCACCAACCAGATCTAAAAATAAAATTCTCTGGAACAAAAGTAAAATAAACTAATGCCTATTTTGTCAGGCGGACTTAACGTTCAACTATGAACTAAGATGTCGTGGACGGGAAAGAAAGCACCTACTTTACTATTAACATTTTTCATACCAATATAAAATTTAGCAGTTATACGCGGGACACGAAATGAGACCTCCCACGTTCGAGTCCATGCTCACAACCACCAATGAATTAAACCCGAGAGCACCTACACTAAAAATAAAATTCTCTGAAACAAAAGTAAAAGTAAAGTACTGCCTATTATTTCGGGCTGACGTAACATTCAGCTACCAACGCCTCGTGGACATCAACTACCAACTATCAACTCCTCGTGGACGGCGGCAGAAACTACTACATAACTATTAACATTTTCTATACCAATATAAAATTTAGCAACTATAAGCGGGACTCGAACTTGGGACCACCCACGTTCGAGTCCAAACCCATAACCATTAATGAATTAAACCCGCGCGCACCTACTCTAAAAATCAAATGCTCGTAGCCACTAATGAATCAAAGCTGCCCACCTATTCGCCAAAACTAAAATTCTCTGAAATAAAAGTAAAAGTAAAGTAATGCCTATTTTTTCAGCCGGCCTTAACGTTCAACTACCAAATTAGGTGTCATGGACGGGGACGGAAGCACCTACTTTACTATTAACATTTATAAAATTTAGCAGTTAAACGCGGACTCGAACGGAGGACCTCAACGGCATGCACATAACCACTAATGAATCAAACCCGCGCGCCCCTAAAATAAAATTCTCCGATTAAAAGTAAAAATAAAGTTAACAATAGTAAAAATAAAAGTAAAATAGTACAATACTATTAATATTTTTCATACCAAAATAAACTTTTGCAACTATACGCAGGACTCGAACTGGAGACATCCCACGTTCAAGTCCATGCTCACAACCACTAATCAACTAAACCCGCGCGCACATATTTTAATAATTAAATGCTCTGAAATAAAAGTAAAAGTAAAGAATGCCTATTTTTTCGGGCTGACGTAACATTCAACTATCAATTAGGTATCGTGGAAGGGGGCAGAAACTCTTACTTCACTATTAACATTTTCGATACCAATATAAAATTTAGCAACTGTACGCGGGACTCGAACTGGGAACCTCCCGCGTTCGAGTCCATGCTCACAACCACTAATGCATTAAACCCGCGCGCACCTACACTAAAATCAAAATTTTTTGAAATAAAATTAAAAGTTAACTAATCCTATTTTTCCGGCTGACGTAACATTCAACTACCAACCAGGTATCGTGGAGAGGGGCGGAAACCCCTACTTCGCTATTAACATTTTTCATTCCAATATAAAATTTGGCAAGTATACGCTGGACTCGAAATGGGCACCTCCCGCGTTCGAGTCCATGCTCACAACCACTAATGAATTAAACCCGCCCGCACCTACTCTAAAAATAAAATTCCCTGAAATAAAAGTAAAAGTAAAGAATGCCTATTTTTTCAGACAGACGTAACATTCAGCTAAGAATTAGGTATCGTCGACAGGAGCCGAAACTCTTACTTCACTATTAACATTTTCCATACCGATATAGAATTTAGCAACTCTACGCGGGACTCGAACTGGGAACCTCCCGCGGTCGCATCCATGATCACAACCACAAATGGATTAAACCCGCTCGAACCTATTCTAAAAATTCAATTCTCTGATATAAAAGTAAAAGTAAAGAATGCCTATTTTTTCGGGCTGACGTAACATTCAACTACCAATTAGGTATCGTGGATGGGGGCGGAAACCCCTACTTCGCTATTAACATTTTACATTCCAATATAAAATTTGGCAAGTTTACGCTGGACTCGAACTGGGCACCTCCCGCGTTCATGTCCATGCTCACAACCACTAATGAATTAAACCCGCGCGCACCTATTCTAAAAATTAAATTCTCTGAAATAAAAGTAAAAGTAAGGAATGCCTATTTTTTCAGCCTAACGTAACATTCAACTAACAATTAGGTATCGTGGACAGGGGCAGAAACTTTACTTCACTATTAACATTTTCCATACTGATATAATATATAGCAACTATAACACACTCCCAGAATAAATATCCCGGGGGTGTGGGGAACTAGGATTCGTGATTCTGCAAAATAAAATACACCCAGTAAATGTCAAAGCACACTTAGTAAAATGTTACATATATTCTGAAAAGCATATACAGTAAATGGTTGCTATAACCAATCTGTTCGCTCAGGGAGTGACACAGATTGTCAATCGTCGCTCGTCGAGTAGAGTGGCCTGGCCCTCTTGCCTAGCGCACACTACTTATCGGTGATCGTTGTACGAACAAACGGCCTGGCTCTCCTGCCTAGCGCAGATGTCTTGAAACGGTGATCGCTGGATGAGTAAACGGGCTGGCTCTCTTGCCTAGCGCAGATGCTCTGAGAAGTTAGTTAAGGGCCTGCCTAGCTAGCGCCAAAACTATTAGAAAAGTTTCTAATCGCTGAGTACTTCTCTCTCTCTGATTATTCTGGTCGTGGATGGCCCCTTATATACGATTCTGAGGTGGTAGGGATGGTGTCCAGTAGGCGGGTCTAGCCGGTGAAAGTTCTCCCCTCTGTAGTGGAGTAGGAGAGTCCTAGTGTAGTGGGGTGTGCCTCCCTAGTGAAAGGTCCACTTGGTGCAAACCTGGTGGCCGGGCGGAGAACTGTTGTTACATCCTCCCCCTTGAGCTCAGGTGTTGCTTGCAATGGCTGAGCTCACATCAATGGCGTGGTCGGCCTCTCTTCCTTAACCTTCGGATTGGCTTCTCCTGGGCGTCTGCGGTGCAGGGCGTCAGGCTTGACACGTGGTATTTGCCCAGTGGTATCGTCGGGTTGTCTTCGGTTGCTACTTCATAGCTGACGGGTCCCTGTGCGTGTAGAATGACGTAGGGTCCGTCCCTTCGTGGAGCGAACTTGGCTGTTCGTCCTTTCGTCTTACTGCTCTGTGTGTGGGTAGTGATCCACACGCGGTCTCCGGGCGCGTACTGGGGTCCGGGACGTGCTCGTTGGTCTGCGTATTTCTTCTGCCGGTCCTGCGCCGTTTCATGGTTGTCTCGGGCTCTATAGTAGGTGTCTGCCATGCGCGAGAGGGCTGGCGTGATTTCGGCGATGAAATTCTCTGAAGAGATGACTTCTCTTAAGTCATGTTGGATCTCTGCGGGGGTCCGTAATTCTCTTCCAAACGTTAAGTATGCAGGCGTCATCTTGGTAGCCTGACATTCAGCGGTGTTGAGAGCGAATCTGATAGCGGGCAGTCTCCTTGGCCAATCGCTGTGGTCTTCTCCTACGAGGATAGCTAACTGCGTCTTCAGTTCTCGGTTTCGTCTCTCCACGGGGTTCGCTGCCGGGTGGTAGACTGGTGTAAAGGCTTGTGTAATGCCTAAACAGAAGGTGATGTACTGCATCACGTGACTGATGAACTGCGTTCCATTGTCGCTGATCATCTTCCTTGGTATTCCGTATCGTAAGAAGAACTCGTTTAGTAGTAGTTCTTCGCAGCGCTGTGCCGTAGCTTCTTGTAAGGGAAAGAGCTCTATCCATCGGGATGCCGTGTCCTCGATGACTAATATCCACTTGTACCTTTCGACTGATTCGGGTAAGGGACCGAATAAGTCTACGGCGATGACTTCGAATCGCTGGTTCATTGGTGGGGTCCTGAGTAGTCCTGCGGGCTTCAAGTTGGATGCCTTGTACCTCTGGCATGTCGTGCAAGCTCGTATATACTCTTCAATGCTGTGTCGCATTCCTGGCCAGTAATAATGCTTAATTATCCTCTGGTAGGTCTTGTGAATACCGTTATGTCCTGCTGTGGGCGCATCGTGGTACTCCTTTAGTATAGCTACTCGTTCGTGTACTGGAACAGCTAGCTGTGCGTTGTCCACCTCCTCGTCGGTGGCGTATCTGTAAAGGCAACCATTCGATATTCGATAACCTCTGGCGGACCATCTAGCTGCTTCACCATCTTGCTCTGGATCGGTGAAGGCGTCTAGTATTTTCTTCAGCTCGGGATCCTTGGACTGTTCTTCCCGGATCTCCGTAGCGCTTCTCCTCGGCATGTCTATAGTGAGGGTACAGACTGCGTAATTCTCTTCTTCAGGGGGCCTTGATAACGTGTCGGCCACTGCGTTGCTCCTTCCGGGTGTGTATTTGATCTGAAATACGTAGGGTTGTAATTGCAGGGCCCAACGGGCGAGTCGGCCTGTAGGGGATTTCAGGGTCATCAGCCACTGTAGTGGTTGGTGGTCTGTGACTATCAAAGTGGGGCTGGCCTCGATATATCCTCTGAACTTGAAGACTGCCCATACTAAGGCGAGTGCTTCTCGTTCGGTCGTCGTGTAGTTTCTCTCAGGCGCTGTAAGCAGGCGGCTGGCGTACTCCACGGGATGTTCTTCTTCTTTCTCCCCCTGGACTAAGACTGCTCCAATAGCATAAGCACTAGCGTCGGTTTTGATAGTGAAGGGGCGAGTCTCATCGGCAGGCTGGAGGATGGGTGCTGACGTCAGTAGTTTCTTTAGCTGGTCAAATCCATCTGCTTGGTCGGTGGTCCGTGTCCATGTGGCGGCTTTCCTGGTGAGCAAGGTCATCGGTCGAGCGATCTTGGCAAAGTCTGGGATGAATCGTCGGTACCACGAGCAGGTCTGAAGGAAACTCTTAAGTTCCTTTACGTTCCTCGGTGCGGGTCTCTTGAGTATAGCTTCGATCTTCTCTGGATCGGGGGTGAATCCTCTAGGCGTAATCACGTGGCCTAGGTACTTGATTCGTTCGCAGCAGAAGTGGCATTTGGGCCGGTTGGCCTTCAGCTTGTACTTCTCTAGATGCTGAAATACCTCTTGTAGGTCTGATAGATGCTCCTCGTAGCCTGGTGAGAGCACTATTAGATCGTCTAGGTAGACTAGCAGTGTGATGTGGCTGAGTCCAGTTCGAAACTTGTCCATAAGTCTCTGAAAGGTGGCTGGTGCGTTGCGTAAGCCGAATGGCATTCTGTTAAACCGGTAGGTTCCAAAAGGTGTGATGAAACAGGTTTTATCTCGATCCTCAGTTTCACCTTGATCTGCCAGTACCCTGCTCTGAGGTCTAGCGTGCTCATATACTGCGTCCCTTTAGCAGTGCGCAAGATGTCATCTATCCGTGGCAGTGGATAATGATCTGCTTTAGTGACTGCATTCAACTTCCTGTAGTCAATGCATAGCCTGTACGTGTTGTCCTTCTTGGGCACCATGACGACAGGTGAGGTCCATTCACTGTCGCAGGGCTCGATGATCCGTCCGTCCAGCATCTGGGAAATCTCCTGTTCCAAGATGGGACGTCTGCTAGGTGATAGCCGGTATGGCGGTGCTGCTATAGGTGATGCCTCTCCGGTGTCTATCCTGTGTTCTGCGTGTGGCGTAGGCTCTGTAGGAATTCCAAACACGTCCTCGTGAGCAGCAAGTATCTCATTAGCCTGCTCCTGTTGTGCTCGGGTGAGCCGGGTGCCTTCGTCTTTTCTAAGCTCCACGTCTATGGTGAAAAGCTGTAGTTGCTCCTCCGATGGCCATAGGGTGTCATCCGCCCATACCCTATGGAAGTCTAGATGGCTATGCCTGGTGGGCGTGTGGTGAGTCCTTTCTGTGGACTCGCAACGGTGTATTATCCACCTACCCCTGGTGGTGTCCTGTTGTACCGGTGGTGAGGGTCCATAGCCTCCGAGTATGGCCTCTTCGGTAGCTTCCATCTCTACTAGCGTTCTTGATGGTGTGGGTGGTAGCGGGCTGACCATGGTTGTCCTGAATTGTGGCGTCTGCACAATCGCTTCCTGAGTTGTTCCATAAACTCGTGTGTCTTCTGCTCCTGGAGTCAGCGGCGGTGGGCTGATCCTTTCTGATGTGGGGTGTGGTACCTTCACAACCGTGTTCTGAGTTTCTCTATAAACTCGTGTGTCTCCTTTCACTGGAGTCAGCGGCAGTGGGCTGAGTAGTGCTGGCTGCGGTGTCATAGTCACAGTGTCCATCTGTATTCTTCCTGATGTGGGTTGTGGTACCTTCACAACCGTGTTCTGGGTTTCCCTAGGAACTTGTGTGTCTCCTTTTACTGGAGTCAGCGGCAGTGGGCTCAGTAGTGCTGGCTGCGGTGTCTTAGTCACAGTGTCCATCTGTAACTGTGGTGGTGCTGGCTTGTCCTTTCTGGTGAATGGGTAGAGTGTGGGGTTGTCATGAAACCTCCACCTGTGTTCTCCAAAATCCAATATAAGTCCAGCGTCCTCAATGAAGTCTATTCCGAGCAACGTCTGGGTGTTCCGGGCTCCCGGGAAGAATGTGAAACTGGTCGGGATTGTCCTTCCCTTCAGTTTGACTGGCAGTTGCGTCTGTGCAACCTGCTGCGTTGTTTCTTCTCCGTCTGTTAGCGTCACTGTAGCAGTTGTTAGGGTGAGGGGATGTCCTCGTTCTTCTAGCAGGGTCTGCAGCTGGTGGCTGCCTATACTGGTCTTGGCTCCTGTGTCTACAAAGCAAGTGCCCTCTAGGTTCCACACGGCAAAGCTGAGTGCTGGCCTCTGCCGGGTGCGGATCTGTATGTGGGCAGCACAGAAAGAGCCTGTTCTTTCTTGCTGCGTCTTCGTTTGGTTGCAGTCCGGGCAGTTCCTCCTGTATACTCCCGGTCTGTTGCAACCAAAACAACTGTAGGCCGCCTGTGCTGTAGGCTGCTGCTTGTGCGGGTGGGCTGCCTTTGCCATCCTGCAGTCCTTCTGATAGTGGCCTCTGATGCCACAGTAGTCACACCTGGTAGTGCCACCTGTCCTCTCGTTTGGCTTCTTTGCTGCTGGTTCTGGGTCCTCATACTGCTCGATACGTCTGGCCTCTTGCACGAGTGCCCAGAAGGTATCGACAGTTTCCCTCCTGATGCGGGTCCTTAACCTGGGATGGAGTACCGCATAGGTCATGTCCAGCTGAACATGGATGTCCAGAGCCGGGGTGATTTGAGCAAGTATTGCTCGCTTGCTGCAGACAAACTGGTCCGTGCTGGTCTTGTTGTCCTGCGGCGTGTTGAAAAACTCTCGGTACAGCTGATCGTTGGACTTCCTAGGTCCAAAAGTTCGCCTCAGCTGCTGTATGGCGCCAGGCCATGTTGTGGTGGTTTCCTTCTCTCCGAGCCACCAAGTTCCTGCAACGTCTGTGAGTAGCATGGGCAGTGCGGCTAATGCGTGGTTGTCACTCACTCGGGCTGCTTCCTTGTACGTCTCTGCTGCGGAGATGAAGACATCCAGGTCCTCTACTGGTTTTCCTCCGTAGCGTGCGGTACACCCAATCATTAGGCCAGACTACTGGTCTGCCTGTCGTGATTGATGCCTCGTATCAGCTGCTGCAACATCTCTGGGGTGAGCTGCATGCTTATGTCTCCTAATTCGGGGCTGGGCTGTCGCTCCGTCGATGGTCGTTCTAGAGCTCGAGCTGCACGTTTGGGCGCCATTTCTTTTATAACACACTCCCAGAATAAATAGCCCGGGGGTGTGGGGAACTAGGATTCGTGATTCTGCAAATAAAATACACCCAGTAAATGTCAAA